>PVJH01003533.1:0-140464 GCA_004026705.1 Nesogale talazaci
TTTTGTTATGTGCATCTTCATTTTCAAAGCTGCATTATCATAAATTGGATGCAGGTTTACAAATAAGTTGTTGGTTTAGTAGTTCACAAACATTTTGTTTCATCTCGATGTAATCCCCTCAATTTTACTTATTTCACTTCCTCCCTGTGTTTCCTGTGTTTATTTTACCATCTTTCCTATGCTCTCTGATATATTGCATTGGGTAAATAAGTTATTTGGAATACATTTGCTCGGTGCCGTCCACCATCCGAGTTTCTGACTGCTGCCTCTATGGGTGCCAATTGTGGCTCCAAGTACAATGGAATCCTTAACCACTTCATTATTTGTCCACATCCCCTGATGTTGCATTTTGGTCCAGATATAAGGATTTTTGTTTTCTTTATGTTGAAATGTAAATCCATAGTGAAGACTATTCTTTGATCCTTACCAGGAAGCGTTTCAGGTCCTCTTTGTTTTCAATTAAACCAGGTTTTGTCATCTGCATATTATAGGATCTTAATGAGTCTTCCTTCCATTCTAATGCTACATTTGTCTGCATTTGGCCCAGTTTCTGTGGGTATTTGCTCATCAGATAGAATATGTAGTGAAAGGGTATAGACCTTTCCCCGTTTTCAGTCCTGCTGTTCTCTCCCTTGCTCTCTTCAAAAGCTCGCCTTTTGTCTGATTTATAGGTTCTTCATGAGCACAATTACAGTGTTTCCATTCTTGGAATTTCCATTCTTGTCGGTGTTATCCAAAATTTCTGATGATTCACAGAATTGAGGTTCTTTAAAGTAATCAGTAAGCATACATATTCAGTATTCTCTGATTTCAGCCAAGATCCTTCTGGTAACAGCATTGATTTCCCTCATTCCATGAACTGCTTCAGCCATTTCTTAATTATCTTCAGCAAAATTTTACTTGTGTGTGATATTAATGATACCATTTGATAATTTCCAGATTCTACTGATCTGCTTCCTACTTTTAGACACTATTTCCAATCCAGCATCTATTTTCGTTTCTTTCCCTCAGTAAACATTAAAAGTTGCTTTAAGTCATCATTTTCCCATCCCTTGTCCTTACGTCCATAGGTTACACTCTTAATCTGCTCAAGCTTCATTCTGATATTGCTGAGTATAACTGACTTTGTGGACCCAGCAGACGGGAGGGCAAGTTTTATGGGTGATGTTTATGTAGTGCTAGTTTTACGCATGTTTTCTGTTTTGGGTTAAAATCATGCCTTTAAAGTTAAATGTGGAACATTGTTTAGATTTCTATCATATGTGTCTTGATTCATGATGATTTAAGGAGTATGCTCTTTAGCATAAGGAAGACAAAGTTTGAATTTGGTCATCCTAAACTAAACAATATATTACATATATAATATATATGTAATATATAAATATATTACATCCATCATTTCTGTGTCACTTGTCAGTTCAACCGTTAAGACTTCACAAGACACTGCAGAAAATAAAAGCTTATGTCTTGTGACTTACTTGAGTTTTCATAATTATTGGTGAAAATCTTATTAGAACTAAATGTGACTGGCTCTTAGTACATTACTTTCACAGTACATTTTAAACAATGGTTTAGAACAACAGTTTTCTTGAATAATTTTCTACTTTTGGACAATAGTTATAATCTATATATTCCTTTAACATAAGAAATAAGTCCCTTCTGCCGCCCCTCAGCAAAGAGAGCTAGCCTAGTGTGAATACTAAGCAGAGCTAACTAGCATTTGAGTTTGTTTGCTCAACTGACTTCTGCCCTGTTTTTTGTATTCTTCCCATTTTTTTCATCAGAAATCGTAAAGTATATGATATAAGGAAAATTAAATCTGTGCATAATTGTTAGTAATTTTATTATAGAAAATATTTTTGTCTCAAAATGAGTAATAACTTCAAAAGGAGAGCTGTGTGATTTTAATGTAGTTTTTTTTTCTTATCCTATTTTTAAATTGCATTCATAATGTATACCTTCCTATCAGCAGGTTTTTCTGAAACTTCATTTGCATGCATTTTATTATTGTAAAAAAATTAGCCTTAGTTAATATCATGTGTAGAGTTATATTGTTGCATGCTGGTTTTCCATTAATGGGCCAATTTTTGATGACCCGCCCTGATCACAGCATAGATCTTAGTCTCTCACTCCTGCAAAGATTGGAGGAGACCATTTCTGTCTCTAATGTGGATTTGTTCTTATCAAAACACGTTTGTATTTCTAATGCATGTAAAAAATAATTAAAAGTCCTACACATGCATTTTTACTTGATATTTTTATTTTGAATCACTTAAAATATGATTAGACCTGATTTCACCCATTAACGTCACATGAAAATAATTATCGTTGGGTTTAAAACAAAGGCAAGCTATAAATGAAGGGAGAATACTGACGGTTGAAGGGAGGGAAAAAGGATAGATTCAGGCTTGAATAGATGTGAGAAGAATACTTTATGGCAGAGCTCAACTGTACCAACCCCCTCCCCCCCCAACACACACATGCACACACCCCACACCCCCTTAAAAGTGAGATTTATATGCTGATATACTTAGTACCAGCAAGTCATAATACTTTAAAATTTTTGAAGTTTCATTGTAGTTTCTTCTAACATCTTTTAACTGACTCCAAAAGCTTTTGATACTAAAAAAAATTACAGGCATTTCCTTTTGTGTACTCTACTACTCCTATAATATGGAAGTTGAGGAAAATGCCTCAAGGAGAATATTTATATCCTTAATGGTTATTGCCCTTAGAAGATATATCTTTGCTATATTGTTTGTGAGTTTTTAATTAAGTTATGATTTAATATGTTATACCTATTGCTTTGTGTCTGCAGAGTTAAAATAGGCACTTGAAGACAATTAAAACATTTCCTTTGACTAGTAATCTGGGACGGCAAACTGGGTTATAATAGCTGCTGAATCTGTGTTCCCATGTACACTGTACACCAAATGCCAGTCAGCCTTTGCCAATTAGTGCTCATGTTGCTAGGTCACCGTGGTCAATTGAAAGCTGCATCAATAGAACTTGAAAAGGTTTCCTCCGATCAGACCTTCTGACATATTGAGCAGAATAATGGATGGGAAAAAACAGCCAAGTCCCCTACCCTGGATTCAAAATACTCAGCAGTAAGAATTCATTTGCAGCCTGCAATTAACTAGAAAGAATGGACTACCAAAGAGGAGTCAGGACATTTTTGAAAATAAAGCCTCATTCTCCTGTGTTATCCGTGTTCGTTCTTTAATAGTATTTTAAATGTAGCCAAGTTGGTAATCGTCAGCCCAAATCTTTACATGACTAAAAAGGTAATTTCACAATTGAAAAATGAATAATTTTTGGAAGTCAAGACTTTTTGATTCATGTGCATTTAATTAAACACTCTAATAAAGGCTATTATTTCATAAAACATGTTAACCTGCATTGGATATCAGGGACATGAAGACAATTATATACAACATATGTATGTGATTTGGGTTATTCTAAAATTTGGAGAAGATGCCTGCTAATTTCAAGTATTGTACAATATAAGAAGCTTAACTTCTAATTTAATGCATATATGATAACTTCCCACAGAAATGTTGGGGCTGAGCCTCTGCTTCCATGGAACCGGATGCTGCAAAGCCAAAATGCAGCCTTTCAGCCAAACCAGTACCAGCTACTAGCTGGCCCTGGTGGATATCCACCAAGACGTGACGATCGTGGAGGGAGACAGGTAATGATGTGGGCTGTGGGATGAGAAGTGTGCTGCTTACTTTGTACCTGGACATGCCTCCTGGAGTTCCAGATTTTCTTACAGACATCTGTTGTAAGCTGACAGACGAGCTCAGCTGAACTTTGGGGTCTGTGGTTAAAAATGGATATAGGCTGAGTACCTTCTTCAAGATTATACTTTGATGATGTTAAAGAATTAATACCTGAAAAGCCTTTTAATTATGGCAGTCAGTGATAATCACAAATTTGGCCGATTGCTGAACACACTAGGTTTCCTTTAAAGGTACTGCATTTGGTTTTTAGAGAAACTTAGATCTCCCAAAATAGATCATAGTTTTTTAGGGGCCAAAAGAATCCAACTTTTCAGCCACTGTCTTTATTCGTCATGGAATAAAGACTTTTCCACTACTATCCCAATAAATTTTAGGAGCCTCATTTTCTAGACAAGTTTATCACTTACTTTATTACCTTCTTTAGTGTAATGTTCAATTTTTGCAATATTTAAAATGAAACTCCATTTGACTTTGTTTTGACCAGAATTTGATACTCGGGTCAATATTTATGTACTCAAATTAATTTAAGCCCTTGCCAAAAAACTAGTTTAGAATCCTGCTGTTCAAAGTATGAAGTGATCATGAGTTGCTTGTACCAATGAGAAGTGTTCTTTTTATGCTGTGTGCCTGGTAAAGTGTGCTACCTGGTGTGTAATCCTTTTCTAACTGGTTTTCTAGCCACATGGTCCTTTCATGTAAGACCTGTGCTTCTCTCCTCCTCTTGTAAACCCAACCCACTGCCCTTGAGTTGATTCCAACTCATAAGGACTCTGTTTAGGGTTTCTGAGCCCTCTAAATGTTCATGGGTGCAGACAGCCTCATTTTTGTCCCACAGAGTGAGTGGTGGGTTTGAACCAGTCACCTTGAGGTGAGCAGCTCAACACTTACCAGGCAGCACCATAGGGCCTCTTGCTGGTATATCAAGAAAACCTCATACTTTTTGGGTGTATTCTTACAAGTTTCTGTCATAATTTTGCTTTAATCACTAATGGTTAATGCCTTTTAGAAGGAATATTATAATTCATTATACTCAATACATAAGACTTCAGTATAAACTATAAATCCCAGGCCTCTAAAATTTTTATTAGTACATTGAGGCCATTTACATCACTGTAGTCACGATGAGACTAGTATCTCACTGCCGTTGAGTTGATTTTAACTCAGCAGCCCTATACAGGGTTTCCTAGACTCTAAATCGAGCGCAGCACACAGCCTTATCTTTTCTCTCAAGGAGCTGGTGTGTTCAACCCAGCGATCATGTGACTAACAGCTTGGTGCCTAGCTCATTTGTCAAATTAGGAACTGTTAAAACTTCATACAGTGGCAATTGTGACTACTGATCCCACTTCATTGTTTTGTTTTTTTTTGCCTTCTTTGGAGGAGGGAATCTTTCGATTAAAGGAACTCTGCTGTTATAAGAAGTGAAAGTCTTATGCACTTAGAAGATATAAACCATTTGGTAAACATCACTTGAGAAACCTTGTAGGGTGTTTTAGAAATAGTTCTTTTTCCTAGTTACGTATCCTGCACTAAATACTAGTATGTATTCATGGTTTTTGGAGCACAACACTATTAAGCTGCAGAAAATTGTTATTAAAATAGAATTATGACTTCAGTGTGTGTCGTGAAGTTTATGTACCTAAACTAGGCCGAAGCCTTCATTGTAACCTGGAGAATCCTGCACTAAATACTAGTATGTATTCATGATTTTTGGAGCACTACACTCTTAAGCTGCAGAAAATTGTTATTAAAATAGAATATGGGGCTGAGCCCCGGTGGTGTAGTGGTTGTGCGCGGGACTGCGGCCCACTGGGATGGAGGTTCAATTCCAGCAGTGGGGCTGGGCCTCCTACTCCCACCGCCGGGAGAGCAGTGATGCTCCCCCCCACCAAAAAAAAAAAAAAAAAAGAATAAAATAGAATTATGACTTCACTGTGTGTCGTGAAGTTTATGTACCTAAACTAGGCCGAAGCCTTCATTGTAACCTGGAAAAACTTCACATACTCATAATTTAAATAACTTTAGTACTTTGGGACACAAAATGTTGGAAAGGGTGTCATATTTGTCTTGTGTTTGTAAACTAGCATATATTATAAATGTTACCAATAATTCACTATGTAATTAATTACCTAATGCATTGATTAATGCCCTGATATTGTCATTGGTAAATAAAAAAATCCTGCCATTTAATTGCTCATTAGGTGTTCTGATTTTGTAAACTCTTGCCCTTTTTTTTTTGGGGGGGGGGGCGGGCAATCACTGCTCTCCGGTGGTGGGAGTAGGAGGCCCAGCCCCACTGCTGGAATTGAACCTCCGTCCCAGTGGGCCGCAGTCCCGTGCACAACCACTACGCCACCGGGGCTCAGCCAACGCTTGCCCTTTATAAAGGAAAGTGAGTACACTGTGTTAGATTGAACTGTCTAGAGAAACCTGTATCAAGAAGTAGCTTTATATCATAAAAACATCTCAGTCCAGTCCAACTCCAGTCCATACATTCAATGCTCGTCCCTCTTCCGGCTCAAGGAGCTTCATGCTGGTGACACAAAATGGTGAAGTGCAGAGTCACATGGATCTAAAGTCGCTGGAAACATGGCAGGACACCGGCAACTCTCAGTTAGACAGCCCACATGGGTCCATCCCTACGTGGACACAGTGATGTCCCAGAGAAGAGGAAGGGCACTCTTCATAAAAGGCCATAAGCCCAAGAAGGTGTTAACCTATTGAGAAGTTTAATTCCACCTCTAGCCAGAAGTGTCTAGTTGACAAAAAATTGTCCAATTACCACACCCTCTGCTGATGAGTCTAGTCAAAATCATAGTGATCCCATCGGTCAGCACAGAATTGTTCCTTGGGGTTTCAAAACACGCATTTTTACAGGAGCAGCCTGCCTGTGTTTAAAACCACACCTACGTTGTGATTAGCAGCCCAACGCTGACCCCACTGCATCACCAAGGCCCCTACAATCACCCATTACCATTGAGGCAGTCTGGCTTAAAGTGACCTTCTGGGTCCGAGTCGAACGGGAATAGAAAGCCTTTGTCTTTCTCCCTCGAAGCAGCTAGTGGGTTTCTACTGACCGCCTTGTGGTTAGCAGCTGATTTCATAGCCCGCTACCCGACAAGGACTCCTAGCATAGTATGTCTGAATACTCTACAAGGTCATTGTGCATGGTGAGGAAGGTTCAGAAGTACCATTCTGTACATGCTACTTAGCTATATTCCATTTTAGGGAAGTTCTTCAGTGATTGTTAAAGCTTTCTTTTTGGTTCGTTTTCAGTGACGGCATATGTACATATTTCCAACTTTCCCATCCCACTTGTGAACCCAAAACATCTAATTATGGAGACTTTCCACATGCCATGTCTTTTAGACACAAGCAGTTTGTTTTGTTTTCCTATAAACATGAGAGATTAGGTTCTTTGCCGCACTAATAATCTTTGTGTGTTTATTTTCAGGGATATCCCAGAGATGGAAGGAAATACCCTTTGCCACCACCCTCAGGAAGATACAATTGGAATTAGACTTTTGTAAAGCTTTCCCCAAACATTTCATTGTTCTCCATTTTATGCTATTTGTGGAAAGATAGCTTTTTGGAGTAGTAGTTTTTAATAAAACTACAGTATTTTGTTTATTTCTTTTAATTGTGTAAATTTCTACTGCTCTGATCTGTTTTATGTTGCTTCACAAATCTAAATTAATTTCGCTTGTAAAACATTTGATTAAGTCTGCTGGTTTTTCACTGTGGTTAAAAATCATCCCTGCTGTGGATTTCAAAAGAGTGTATTCTAGATCATTTAAGATCCATGCTCTTTCTTAATGCGTCAGACCTAGGTATGAACTCTTGGGACCCTCAGCCAATGAGCGAGTATGTGCTCAAGAACACTTGTTGGGTATTTCTTTGGAAACATTTCACTAATGTGCTTGTCTTATGAAAATTTATGCATTTTAGTTAAAAAAATTTTTAAACTGGTCTCGTATTCTGATTTTTTTTTTTTATAACATTTCAGTTTGAGCATCTGGGCTAAGTGTGATTTTTAAATCTACTTTTGAAAACAATTTATTTCTACAGTTAGATGTCCGAATCTGTCACTGGACAGAGATATTTTAAATATGGTTAACAGCACAATTGAAAAGAAGCTTTTTAAGAAGTATATATTACTATGTCAGTTATTTGGCTAATTATTAGATCTTTCTGAAAATAAATTGTTTCTCCAAATTTCATGTATTACCTGTACTCCAAAGATTTGCCTTAAATCTTTAAGAAAAACTTTGAAAGTGTAATTTATAGCTAAACAATAAATGATCCTGGGCACTTTTTTTCTTGTGGGATTGGAGGGAGGGGCACTATTTCATAATAGATTTCAATTTGTACCTTTTTTATTATGGTATGCTAGTAAGTATAACATAATCCCTTCAAATCTGTTTGCAGTTCAGGCACATGCTCATTTGATTTCTACCGAAAACTTAGGCAAATATGTATAATTTTTTTTAATATGTAAAATTTCTTATTGCTTTGTTTAAATTTTTTTCATCTTGGCCTTAGAGTCTAAGATAAAGTTTCTCTTTGACCTTTTGGCTTAGACATTTTGCTTTAATATTCAACTAAGACACAGTGGTTAATCTACATGGAAAAAAATTGAACCTTAACCTTGAATATTTCAAAGCACAATCATTGACTGGTGACTTTATTGTTGACAGAGACTCCATCAGAAATTAACACAGCTGGCTATTTATCACTAGTTTAAAGTGATACTGCCTTTTGCTTTTAAATTTCTCTCATGTATCAAAAATGTAGTCATCTAACAAATCACAAAACAGCTCATAAATACCTCACTGCTTATAGTTTTCTAGTTGCCTCAAATCTACACTCCTACCCCCATCCTCATTCCACCCCACCCCCACCCCCATCCCCCACTGTGCTTTAGGCCTGGAGGTTTGTCTTTAAGCTGTTAGACTTTGTTGGAAAGAATCCATTTGGGGTTTGACTTCATAAGTCCACAAGAGGGGATTGCCAGCCACCTGCATCTTCATTTCAGTGCCCTGCTTCCCCCCTTCACCCTTGCTGCCTTCTCTCACTATGAAAAGTTCCCGGGCCTATCCCTATCTTAACCTCTCCCCACCTTTGAATCTTTCAGAGAAATGGTCTGTTCAACTTTGATACTTTTTGTAACTTCAAGAAGACTATTTGAAGCAATAAATAATTTCCTTCATAAACTGATAGAAAAATAAATGCAAGGGACCAATTGCACTCCATTCTATCTTTAAATGAATCACTTTCCCCCCCGTGTCTCATTTTAAGATTTAAAAAATAAAAACAAAAACAAAAACCTCAGCACCTGAAGGTAGCCTGAACTTTATTGGCCCTTAAAGAGCAAAATGTCGACAGAGTAAATGGCAGTTCCCTAATGTGTGTTCAGGTACAAAGCCAGCTCACAGTCACTCACTCACAGTTTAGCCTAACAAAGGCAAACTGAAAGTAATGACATAATCTCCTTTGGAACTGGGGAGCTTCTGGGAAGGTCCCATCCTGCTCCTGAGAGGCAGGTCCAGAATTCCTCTTTTTCCAGGTCCTCAGTGAGGCTTGGTGACTTCACAGACAGGAATTGGGTGAGGTTAGCACCACAGGGACCGGCTAGCAGCTTTCAAAGTGAAGGTACCACCTATTTCATGTCTGGGCCACCAAGGGGCAAGCGGAAAGCGTTACCAGCACTAGGAGCTCCCTTGGAGTGGGGCTGGCACCTTGGGCTGTCACCGCAGTGGGAGTTCTTGTTGCTGCAGGGCCACCTAGGAGCCCTTTGTCGTTGTTCCTCAGCACGCTATTCATCAAAGCAGCTTCTCAGCCTGCTCAGTGACTGCTTCCTGATTCCCTGTACAAATGGAAAGATTCAGTGTAAGAGAATTTGGAAGGATGCTGCAAGGCTGGCGTTTAAATTTTTGAAGTATTAATGTATCAATTTATGCTTAGCAATCAAAATCTAAGCATTGTCCGAAGAATCGATATCCAAAGAAACCTGCTTGCCGGATGTCTCATCTTGCCCGCCCAATGGCTAAACAGGGATAGGATTCCAACCCACGCTCTTCCTGATCCAACTGTGCTACATGGTCAACAAGTTCTCAGTGGGCTTTTCCTCCACTCCTGGTTAAGTTGAATGCCTGTGTGGCTTAGCTCCCTATACCGTACTTAGGGAATGAGAGCCCATCAGAGAACATGCTTTAATTTGTTGCATATAAAGTATAAATGGAGCCATTACACGATTGCACAAATAGTTTGCCCAATTTTGACAATTCTAGTTAGATATTTATTAGAAGTCTCCTAAAAATTATTGAAATAGATCACATGGATTCAAAAATGGAAAGATAACTCAATTTCAAATAAACATTCAGTCACAGTCAAAACAAACAAAAACCTGTTAACCATTCTAAACTTAAAAGTTACTTGAAATCATCTACCTTAGTACTCACCAGGTGAAATATATTTCTGTAGCTACATCTGTGTATCTTTGAAATTTCCCCAGATGCTCATGAATTCTGACATTAAAAAGCTTTCAATTTATACCTATAAAATACATCCTTGTCAGTCCAACTAGGATTTGGTGTGGAAGGTAGTAATATTAAAAAACTGGACTCGGAGTCCACAGGGTTTTCCATCCACTCACACCTGAGGAATCTTATGCTTTCAACTGAACCGCAGAGGGAGATTTATGTTGACACCACAAAATGCATTATTTTCTCATGCATAAACATACATAAAAGTCTGTAGGAAATTTTCTGAAAATCTATTTAAATCAATATTAAATGCAGTTAAGTAAGACACCTGAAGTATTTGGGGGTCTATCTAAAAGGTGATATTCAAAAAGTTTGCTTCCATAAGGATCACTTGAAAATGATAGGACAGTTCTGTAAATACATGGACAGTGTTCACATTTATCAAACTGGATTGCATCTGATTTGCTCTAAATTGAAAGTAAAGTTGCTACCAGAATGGAATTTGAGCATCTATTTTCAAAGAAGTCAACCCTAAGGCTTTAATTCCAAGCAAAGACTTAAATAGAAGACAAATGGATTCCATTCCCTCCTTCCCATATACAAAATACTCTTTCTTCTGTGTCCTTCAAAATTACAAACATTATTTCAATTTACTTTCCAACGCAAATTACAGAAAAGTAAATGTAATCTGTTCTTTGACACTTTCATTCTGGGTTTTGGTGTCTGCTCTTAAATTGGAAAAGGCAAACCAAGTTGTAATAAAACCCCAAATCATTTAGAAAATGTCTCATTTGCAGAGTTAGTTTTTTTCTCTCCCCTTTTTAAAACTAAGTGTGGCTGTAGCCTCTGCTATGAGAGAGGAGGTTTTGTTCTACAGACCCTGTAGCCAATCCTTCCTGTTGGTTGTGAAGACACTTATCCTCCTCTTCAGTTAATGAGTTCCACCTAGTCTGGCTGCTTATGTTTTTATAAAAGATCTGCAAAACACTAATGTTAAAAGAGTTACAAAGAGAAAATGCCCTTGTTTTGTATTCCTCAAAACCTGAAATTCTATAGTAAAAACAGTGTCTATTTCAACATTTTAAGAATCAAGTCTCCTAATTTTAGGATGTACACATTCAAAAATGAACTTTATACTTCTCAAGTCCTCTGCAGCATTTTCTCTCTCTGGGTTTAGGTCATTTGGTACTTAACAGAATGCTGAAAGAAAAAAAGCCTACATCACATACACTTTCTGAAAATAGTGCATAAAAAATAATCTCAACAAGCACATATTATTGCTAAAGAGTTCACTTCATCAGTTTAAGGGGTTGTGTTCTGAAAATAAATGATCAAGGAAAACACTCCTGTTCATGAGGATTTGTTTTCTTTAGGTTACCTAGAGCTCTTGGTTAGAAAGCTATTTCATAACAAAATAGCAAACCATGTGAAATTTGAGAGAAACAAAATTGCAAAGCATGTGAGCTTTGAGAAAGTGGTTTATGCAGGGAACATTTCAGGATTCTGTTACTCTCTGGGAATCAGATATAGGCAAGCATTGGAAGCATGGCATGTCAATAATAGTTGTAGTAATAGTGCATGATTCTAAAGTCTATGATGCAAAAACTAGATTAAGAAAATTTTGTTAAAGTATTGCATCAATTTCATAATTTTCTGCCCATGTGACTTTTCCTTATATAAAACGTTTTAAAACTTTCATGTCCAGATACATTCATGGTCCTTTGATAACGGTTATTTTGCTTGCCTATTTTTTTTCTCGTGGTGAAAAGGTCTGGAGTTATTTTTTAAATTACTATAAAAATAGGTTAGAAAATAAATTTTTAGCTTTAAAACACCTGCTTTGGGACTCATCGTGCACATTCACAAACTAGAACAATGAAGTGAAATAAAATATTTCTGCTTTGAACTATAATTCTCAAGTCATAGATGTAAAAACGGGTTGGGCGTGTTTGGAAATAATTTGATAAATTCAAAATTGAACACCTATACCTTTGTCATTAATTGCATATACTCATATTCTTCAGATTTGTTTTTCTGATTACTTAAATCGTGTAAAGGGAGCTGTATTATCACAGCACATCCATTAGTGCCAAAAAGAACCTTTATAACTTAATGAAAAAGAAATGACCACTTAAGTACTTAAGATTTTCATAAGTTATAAATATCAATTAAAAGCATACGAAGTATAAATTGGCAAAATAAAAAGTTGATACATTATAAACAAGACGACAAAATCAAATCTTAACCTCTTAAAAAGTTCTAAATCAGAGGGGGAAATTCCCAATATTTTAGTGATGCTTTAAATCCTGATTATAATCATCCCGTTCTTTATTCTTCTCAATGTGCTTTCAGATATGGAGTGGCTACTGGTACCGGTTTAGCAATTTTCAAATAGAGTACCATTTGTGAGGATGGCACCTGACAGAGTGGGCAGGGGGCTCCCTTCTGCTGTGTCTAGGGTCGCTAAGACCAAGCTTGATGGCCAGACTGGACAGCACCTAATAACAACATCTTAGCACTTCATCAAGGTTTTCAAATCCAGACAAGAAAACACGTCAGATATGGTAAATAAAATCTACAGAAGGGTGGGCTGTTTTTATTTCATCAGCTCATTTTGGGAGACTATAGAGTCCATATAAAAAGTAATTTACAACTATCTTGTTATAAGCAGCATCTTAGAAAACAAATCCTCTTAAGCTAACGTACAAACACGTTTGCCAAATGGTCGAAACATTTTGAAATCAGCATAAAACTTAAAAAGCGCTGTCAATTCTTAAAACCCATATTTCGATTATTTTTACACCTAAGTGGCAGCAATTCCTCTGCAATAATGTCGCTATGTGCATGATCCAATTTACTTGTCATCCAACAGTAATGAAATTGCACTTGAGGGGAGAGGGGCTTTGAGACGTCCAAGGTAAGTCCGCATCAAAAAAGGAGCCAAGTTGGGTTTGGGGAGCTAAGAACACCAACCGCATTTCCAACTTTTAAAACTGTGAGCTTTGGTCAGGAACGTAGAGGGAGGGCAGGAGTTGGGGCGTCTTGTAAGGAGGAATCAACAATTGGAAACCTCCCGGAGTGACATTACATCCCGAGGTCCCCTGGGCGGTCGCCCACCTCCCGCCAAAGAGGCGTGGAGCCAGTCCCCTCGCCCGCGCGCGGCCCCTTCGGTGCGGGATTGCCTTTTACACAGCCGTCAGCCGCGGCGCCCTTCGCCCCCCATCCGTCCGCACAGTTTCTGGCAGACCATTTGGGTGACCAGCCGGACCCGGTGGGGGTGGGGGTGGCGATGGGGGGAGGTCTCCCACGGTCACCAAGTCCTGCCATAGAGCAGGTTGGTGCCCAGCACGCCGCCGCCGTAGTCTCCAGCCGCCGCGTCCAGGGCGGCCAGGCCGCCGGCGGGGCCGTGCAGGGCCGGAGGGCTGGGCGACAGCTCCTCCAGCTCGGGCGCGGGCGTCGGGGCGGGCGGCTGCGGGCCCGCGGGGCCCGGCGTCGGGGGCCCGGCTCCGTTGGGGCACGGCTTGCCGTCCTTGACCAGGACGGGCACGGCCACGCGGCGCGGCGACGGCGGGCCCAGGCCGGCGTCCTGCTGCAGCTGCTGCGCCGCCTTGTCCTTGGCCTGCCGCTTCATCTTGTAGCGGTGGTTCTGGAACCAGATCTTGACCTGCGTGGGCGTCAGGTGGATCAGGCCGGCCAGGTGCTCGCGCTCGGGCGCCGACAGGTACTTCTGCTGCTTGAAGCGCCGCTCCAGCTCGTAGACCTGCGCCTGCGAGAAGAGCACGCGGCGCTTCCGGCGCGGCACGGCCGCGTGCAGCGGGGCCAGCGCCTTGGTGGCGTCCGCGAGGCCCGCCAGCGAGCCCATGCCGGCCACGTTCACGCCCGTCGACGGCCCCATGAACCTGGAGACTGGCGGGAGGGGGGGTGGGGGGGGCGAGAGGGACGGCCGCTGAGCCCGGAGAGCCGCTCGCTCCCAGCGCGGCCCGGGCGCCGCCGCGCGCCGCTCCTCCCCGCCGCCGGCCCCACGACGGCCCTGGCAGCCGGGCCGGGGCCCCGCGCCGCCCTCGGCCCCCAGCCCCCCGCGCGCCCCGGCCCGGGCCCCGCCCCGCGCCCGCGCCGCCCGCCTGCCCTTCGCTCCGCGCCGCCGCCCCGCTCACTTGACGAGTAGCGCGGGTCCGGGTTGGCGCCGTACCAGCCGCCGGCCGCCGCCGCGCCGCCCAGCATGCCGTCCGTGTAGGCGGGCAGCTCGCCCACGTTGCCCAGGCCGCCGTTGCAGTAGCCGCCCATGGCTCCGGGGGGGAACTGCGAGACGCCCGGCGGCATGTGGTAGGTGGCGGCCGCGGCGGCGGCGGCGGCGGCGGCGGCGGCGGCGGCCGCGGCGTTGTGGCCCGACACGGCGTGCGGCGGCGGCGGCGGCATGCCCGTCACGGCGGCCGCCTGCGAGGAGGGCCCGGGCGGCGGCACGCGGTAGGCGGCGGCCGCGGCCCCCAGTCCCGGCGGCGGCCCGTCCATGGAGCCGCCGAACTTCTTGTAAGTCTCCTCGATGGGACTCAGGATGTCGGACACGGAGAAGGGCGTCGTGTGCTTGGGGCTCAACGACATGGCTCGGCGGGCCGCCAGCTGGGGGGGCCCGGAGCGGGCGGGACGGGGCGACCGCGGCTGGCCGCCACCTGGGCCGGAGCGGCGGCGCCGGGGACGCGGAGTCGGCGGCCGGCCGCGAGCTCGGGCGTCTGAGCTGGATTTTAGGGGGGCGCCAGGTTTACGCCAGACTCGAGGGGCGGAGCAACATCCCCAACGAGCAAACAATGGTCATTGACATCTTTTCGCGCACACCCACCCCCCGGGCTCCGTAATGGAGGCACCGAAAGGTAACGGGGTCAGTGGCCGGTCCTTATCAAGATCGTTCCCCGAGACGGTCTCCATTCTGCCCCACTGCATCCCAGACAGTTAACCCCGCGCGCGCGCCAGCACTGGCCGGGAACCCCGGACGGACGGACGGACGGACGGGCGTGGAGCCGGCAGGGAAGGACGCGGCTCCTCTGCCCAGCGCGCCCTGATTTCGCTAAAGTGTCTGGGTGGCGAAACCCAGCGCGCCCGCCCGGGGAGGAGGGCGTGCTCCGAAGTTAGGGAGTCGCTTGCAGGGCTCACCTTGCCCTCTTGAGCGGCCAGCCCTTCACCCACTCCATCAGCTAAAGTGTTAAAGGGAGAAAGAGAGGGGGGAAAAGTGTTATTTAAGAAAGACCCTGGGGTCTCACCATGGAGCACAGAAAGAGAAGTGGTACAATGACAGCCCTCTGCCTTTGTAGGGCTCCCTAATTTATGCATCCTTAGACCCTTAAGCATCACTTTGTGGGCAACCAAACGGGCACTTCCAAATTAGCTCACAGTATCCCGATCCAAAGGGGAGAGAAAACACAGAGGCGCAAACAGATGCTAACTTGTAAGTGTGCTGTTCTCACTCGGTGGGCACGGAGGTGGACGAGGGAAAGAGCACGTTTTTATTTCTAGCCTCTAGCTCCTTCAACTTGCACCTGTCAAGTTCTTTCCTTTCCTTTGTGCGTCTTCCCTCATTCTCGCCTTCCGTCTCAAGAAAATAAACCGCTACCAGGATGAAGTGAGCGGGGAAGAAAAATCCAAAGTATTTCTCGCTGTTTTCAGCGGGTCTTTCAGTTCACCTGGTCAAGGAATAGGAAATGGATGCAGAAAAGCGGGTCAAAACAGTAGTTTGCTCTTGAGAAAGACAAAACGCGGTAAGTAGATTGATTTTGAAGAAAAGTTTGCTACCCTCTAATTTGCAACTTTACCTGCCTGGCTCGGAAGGACCTAATCTTGTGAGCCCTCCCCCAAAGGGGAGTGAGACAAAGAGTAAGTAAGACAAAAGAAGTGTGCAAAGCTATCCGTTACATTTGTAGCCCAAGAAAACAATCTCGTAATTAAAAAAATGGCAGGGGACAGAAGGCCATTTTTAGGGTTTTCTTGGAGACTGCCGACAGGAAAAAGCAAAACCTGGCTTGTGCTTTCTGAAGCAAGATTTTACTGTTTGTATTTTTTTTAAGTGTGAATAACTAAGTTTAACCCGATAGCACATGCCTTATGAACACTGTGATTTATTCTAATAACAATTTAGTTTCAGCCTTTTTGTTCTAATGTACTCTGAGGGTTTGCTCCTATTTCTTTGTCCATTTCCATTTAATTTTGCAAATAATCTGCCATTTCTGGAGGGATAAGCTAGGAGAATCACCAGTGGGGAGAATGTGACAAGTAGGCATCTTTCTAGAGCAGCATTTAGGAAGGTTGAAAGAATAAAAGGCGGTCACATGAAATAGTTGCGGACCTCAGGAGTTGGCAAAACCACTTCCTCTTGGAACAATTTTCACGTGATGTTCCTTTTACAGGTCTTTGCTGAGCTTGAGACACTTGGGCTCGCTCTTCAGCTTCACGGACACGGGAATTGCCTCCCTTTCTTTCTTTAAAAGTTAATGGTACGAAGCATTTTTGTGTCTATTTCATAGGTTTTGATTTTTCTGAACCTTGCGATGTGTCGTTTTCTGTTTTTTGTTTCAATTCAAATTGTGTTGTTTACATGCATTGTTTATCTTAAATTTTAAAAAAGAAAAAATTTTGCATTCCAAATTTTCCTCAGAGAAAATAGATTAAGTAAAAAATAGTTGTTGTTATATCTATGAATTTTAAAGTAATTTCCAAATCATTGTCTTGTAAAGCTCGAATGTACTTCAGAAATAAAGCCCATTATCTCCTTCTCCACACAGATTACGTTGCCCAAATTGAAAAAGTATTTGCAATTTAATTTTTATCACATTGGGTCCTGTTGGTCAGACTCCCATCTTTAAATAAGAGAGCACTTTATTATGACTGGAAGTTCTTTGAAGAGAGTCACTTTGAGGACCTTGAGATGACAAATGCCACTCTTTTGTTGATAGTGAAAGCTTGTGAAGAAAAAGAAATTCCACCATCTTCAACATTTCTCCATATCAATTGTCTCATTTTTCTGCATGCTGGAAACACTGTGGAGATGGTTCTAAAAACAGGACAAATGTGGAGGATGTATATGTTCATTTATATTCAGGCATTTATTTATTTAAACAGTCTGGTTAGCATTTCCAACTCAGTAGCTTTTAACAGAGCAGTTAATTATGTTGTCTGCCTAAATTATGTGTAACAATTTATGCTCAATAGATTCTTAAATACTATGTGTAAATTAGATTTCACAGGAAATGTATTTCTCAGTCATTTCTTTTTTGGACCTCTACTGCCCACCACCCAGCTGCTCCCCCCCACCCCATATCAATTTTTTAAAATGATGTTAGAGCACACACACAAATGCAAATACTTCCAACTGGATTACAGGGAAATAAGATTTCTTTCTTACTCTTCTATAGTCTCCTAGTTCCTCTACTCAGAGTCAGTAAGTGTTACTGTTTCTTCTAGAATCATGTATACATCTTGAAGCACACTGACATGTTTTACCCAGGTAATCCCTAAATTAGGACATTTAGGACTGACATTTTTGTGTTATTGTTGACATTTATGTTTAGTAATTTGTGTGTATGTATAAGTTAAAATATGTATGTATGTTTTCTAACCTCCTGAGGCAAATAAAGGACAGATTTGTAAAGCTGCTGATAATAACTGGCTATATTTATGAGCACTGGAAAACAAACAAGGTATACAATGTATGTCAGAACCTAACTTCCAAGGGAGTTCTTGGAATCAAACCTTTTTGTAAGTCTAAGATCTGTACACTGTTTAGAATCTTGTTTTTTAATTCATGTTTTAGGATTTTGTTTTGTTTTTGTAGTTTCACACATTAAACTTAGCACTGAAAATGTACATGTTGTGACAGGCATAGAAACATTTCCTAGACAAGGTATTTGGAAATTTCCAGTGGAGTTCCTTTCTAATGAAAATGTGAAATTTCTTATGTTAGCAAGACTATAATTTGTTTCCACAGAGAAAAGGGACAAAGAGGAGTTGAGAAACTGCTATATTATCAAATCTCCTTTGAAATGGAATTCCAACCTGTGCTTAGAGAAATTTTTCCTTGATTTTCTAGGATGGCAAATAATTTCCAATGTGTGAAGTTTCTGATAAAGACAAACAATGTGAAGATATACATTTATTTTGATACAAAATAATAATGCCTTCTAGATGTGAAACACTTTGTTCATTTGTGAATCATTTAAAGTAGCTGTCAAGCAATTTGATTAATAAAATTTTCATTTTGTAGAAGTAACTTCTAAAGTATTGTTTTTCCAGTTAGGAAGAAATATAGACAAAATTTGAAGTCATAAGCAAGTCATAAAACTGCTATAGAGAGGAAACTCAAGACTTAATTTAATTATTTTTGCAAACCAAATTACTGAAACTTGCTCTCATTGATTTTTAGTGTCCCTAAATGTTTTTTGTTTTAAATTTTCATTTAAATTGTTTAAGATCTCATGATAATTTATACTTATACACGGTTTTGTTATTTCTGTGTTACACAAAAATTATTCTCATGAATTTTTTTTTACAAAATTTGAAAAAGTTTCTAGACCAAAAAGATTTGTATACTCCAGGTAGATGGAAATTTCCTTGTAACTTGACTGTTCTTTAGTCATTCTTTAAGTCACCCCTTTCTTGAGATTCAGATATTTTGGATTGGAGCCCTGATGGTGTAGCCTGGATTACTTATTCGTTGGGACGCTAACCACAAGGTTAGCACTTTCAAGCCACCGACTCTTAAGATCATTATGAGTTCGCATCTGCTGGATGGCAGTGACTGGTTCGGTAGTACTGGTGGCAAGTGGGCTGTGGGTTGGGCTACTAATCACAAGCTCAGCAGATCTAAACCACCAGCTGCTACTCAGGAAAAAGATCAGGTTTTTACTCATGTAAAGAGTTACAGTCTACTGCTCCGTTTTCTTTTCCCCCCACAACGGATTGTTAGTCAGAATACAGGTGGAGGTGAAAGCCATTGCAAAAACCTAGACCAAAAATACCCTTATCAATATCTTTGCTATTGGACACATAGATTCTAGCAAGTCCTTCACAAGGCGACTTGGGGAAGCAACCTGGTGAGATGGGAAAGGGCTCCTTCAAGTCTCCCAGGGTCTTGGGTGAGCTGAAAGCCAAACATGACGTGGCATCACCATTGATATTTCCCTGTAGAAGTTTGAGAAGAGTAAATATTACATGACCATCATCGACTGATGTTCCTGGACATAGAGACGTCATGAAAAACACGATCACAGGAGCATCACAGACTGAGGGTGCTGCCCTCATTGTTGCTGCTGGTGTTGGGGAGCTGAAGCTGGAATCTCCAACAATGGGCAGACCGGTGCGCGTGCCCTTCTGACTTACACAGTAGATGTGAAATAGTTCATTGTTGATACTACCAACGTGGATTCTACTGAGCTAACATACAGACAGAAGAGGGAGCAAGTCATTAAGGAAGTCAGCACCTCCATGAAGAAAATGAGCTTCAGTCCTGACACAGTAGCATTCCAATCAATTTCTGGTTGGAAAGATGGCAATATGCTGGAGCGAAGTGCTCATGTGCTTTGGTTCAAGGAATGGAAGGTTACCTGTAAGGAAGGTAATGCCTGTGGAACCACGGTGCTGGAAGCTATGGACCACATCCTGCCACCAACTTGCCCAACTGACAAGCTCCTGCGCCGGCCTCTCCAGGACGTCTACAAAATTGGCGGTTTGGGCACTGTCCTTGTGGGCTGAGTAGAAACACGGGTTCTGAAACCAGGCATGGCGGTCACCTTTGCTCTGGTCAGTGTTACCACTGAGGTGAAGTCTGTTGAAAGGCACCATGAAGTTTCGAGTGAAGCTCTGCCTGGGGGGCAGTGTAGGCTCCAATGTCAAGAACATCTCTCAAAGATGTTCACCGGGGCAATGTGGCTGGTGACAGCAAGAATGACCCACCGGTGGAAGCCTCTGGCCTCACTGCTCAGGTGATCTTCCTGAACCATCCAGGCCAAATCAGCACTGGACACACACCGGTGCCGGATTGCCACTCTGCCCATAGTGCTTCCAAGTTTGCTGAGCTCAAAGAGAAGATGGATCACCGTTCTGGCAAAAAGCTGGAGGACCCTCCCCAGTCATTTTGCTGTTTGAGTTAGAGACACGCTGTGAGTGTCATCACGGCAGTGGACAACAAAGGGTGCTGGAGCTGGCAAGGTCACCAGCCTGCCCAGAAGGCTAAATGGATATTACTTATCACACTTGCTGTGCCATTCTTAATCAGTGATGGAATAAGGGACTCAGAACAATTTCTCTCAATTGGCTATTGAAGTTCAGTAGTTAAAGACTGGTTAATGATAACAAGACATCATAAGACTTTCAAAAGGAAAGGAATGTTTGTGGGTCACTTTTTTTTTAATGTGGCAGTTTTTAAAGTTTTTTAAATAAGTACTTTTTAAATGGGAAGCAGCTTGACCAAAAATTTGTCACAGAATTTTGAGACCCATTAAAGCAAAGTTTAAGGAGGAAAAAAAAAAAGTGACCACCTCTGAAACACACAGGTCATTGTTAGTCAGCATGGACTTGATGGCCGTGAGAACTGATAACCGAGGGCTCAAGTAGAAAGAAACTGGTTTGGAAATGTTGATGGCAACATATGTACAAGTGTGCTTAATACTATTGAATGATGGATTGTTATAACATTTGTAAAAAGACCCCTAACGATTAAAAAAAAAAAAAGTGAAGCTCTCAGAATTGGAAATTGCTGCACTTGCAATAGAAATACAGGTCTTGTTTGGGAGGAGGTGGAGAAGAAGCTGGGGAGACCAGGAGTTCCTGATGCTATTGGCTAGGTCAGGTCTACTGAACTAGAGACTGCAGGAGACTGAAAGGAAAGGTCCATCCCGACAGTCACAGCCCTCTGTGCCACAGACACTGTCCAACCACAAGGGGTAAGACTCTCCTTTTCATGGAAACCTGGGGTCATTTAGCAGAGGCCACTCGTATGGCCTTATTTGACAAAGGAACCCCAGAGAACATGCTGTTGCTTCTCCCTAGCAGAGAGAGAGGGGCGGAATTTTCAAATCCACGGGCTTACTCTGCCTCTTTGCTTTTAAAACTGGAAGAGCTGGGCTCTCTGTCAGGGTTTTTTTTCTGTGCTCCTTTCATTAAAGCCATGGTTCTGCACCTTCCACCTTCCTCATGCTGCAACCCTTTCATACAGTTATTCATGGTGTGGTAACCCCCACCCCCGAAAACTTTAGACTTTTAAAGATTTTTTTTTTAAGGCATCACTGCCCTGGTGGTGGGAGTAGGAGTCCCAGGCTTTGCTCCTGGGAGTGGGGATTGAGCCTCCATCCCAGTGGGCCGTAGTCCTGCGCACAACCACTATGCCACCGGGGCTCAGCTTAAAGATGTTTTGAAATAAAGCAGAATGACTATTGAAAGAAAGCTTTTGAATTTTCAGAAAAATCATTTATTTACAATTTTGGTAGAATAAACTACTTTGCACATTTCTGCTCAGGGTGAATGGTTCAACTTTTCAAAAAATAAACACTATACTTTTATTTATCATCATATACCCTCAATTATTTCTAATCTAAGTAATTCAGTGACCTTAATATAAATTTTTCCTTCCCACACATCAAATTTAAAAGTGTCTCATCTTGTACTTAAAAATTGTTAGCCATAGGCTGAGCCCCTGGTGGTGTAGTGGTTGTGTGTGGGACTGTAGCCCACAGGGTTGGCAGTTCAAATCCAGCAGCAGCTCTCAAGGAACAAGGCTGGGCTTCCTACTCCCACCAGGGGGCAGTGATGCCCACACAGAGTGTTAGTCATGAAGGAAAACATCAGTCTATACTAGATAATTGGATTATTCACTATCACTTACTTGAGGGAGAAATTCCAACTTTTAGGTTTCAGTAAATTGTTTTTTGGGTTGTTGCATAAATGACTTACTGTATATATTTTATAAGAAATAACTATGACAACAATGTAATTAGGAATAATTTTCCCAATTTGGTACTCCCATTATTCTGTGTACTGCTAATCTCTTGAAGAAATACATGGTGGGTATTTTCTATATCTACCTGATCTCATGGGTATTTGTATGTATCTCCATGGATCAAAAGGCAGTTAGGAGAGCAGAATGAGGAGATGCTGAATGGTTTAAAGTCAAGAAAGGCTGTGTGTCAGAGTTATATCTTTTACCATCTCATTCAATCTGTCTGCTGAGCAGATGACCAGAGAAGCTGTATTATATGAAGAAGAATATAGCAGCAGAATTGGAAGCTTTGATATGCAGAGGCCATAACTAGCTTGCTAAGAGTAAAGGGGCCATGAAGCACTTGCTATTGTAGATCAAAGATGGCTGCCTTCAATATGGATTACAACTCAATATAAATAAGTCCCAAATCCTCACAACTGGTTAGATAGGTGATATCATGATTAAGGGGAAAAAGATAGACATTGCCCAGTGTTTTACTTGGGTTCACAATCAATGTTCATGGAAGCAGCAGTGAAGTGATCAAAAGATGTGTTGCATTTGGTAGATCTGCTGCACAGGTCCTCTTGATGATAGGAAAGCAAGGGTGTTATTTGAAAACCAAGGAGTGTCTGACCCAAGTCATGGTACTTTTCAGTGGACTCATATGCATGTGAAAGTTGAACACTGAATAAACAAGATGGAAGAATCAAAGCTTTTGAATTGTGCTGGCAAAGAATATTGAACGAACTGTAGACAACCAAGAGAACAAACAGGTCTCTCATGGAATAAGTACAGCCAGAAATCTCCTTAGAGACAAGGATGGTAAGACTAAGGCCCATATATTTTGGACCTGTTATCAAGAGAGACCAGTTCCTAGGAAGGGACATCGTGTTCCATGAAGTGGAAGGACGGTGACAAAGACCATCAATGAGATTGACACAGCTTCAGTGATGGGCTCAACTGTGCCAATGATTGTGAGGGTGATACAGGCCTGGAAAGTGTTTCAGTCGGTTCTACATAAGGATAGCCATGAGTCAGAACCGACTCGATGACACCTCACACAGTATCACGATCACCTGAATAAGCAAATGTTAGTTTGGGTGGGTTTTAAGCGTTTTTATTATTGGTTCAGTCATTTGCATCAAAAACAATGTGAAATACGTTTGTTTATTTTATTCAGACATTAAATACTGTAAGAATTGGACTAATAAGTTGCTGAATATAGGTTCTTCAAAAACAAAAGAAGCAAACTAATAGAATAGGTGGATATGAAAAATTACCAAATACTAATTTGCCTTTGTTATTGTGTAGAAAACTGTCAAGACAAAAATAAAAAGATAAAATAATGAAAATTTCACAAATGTGCCCCAAGCAATTGGAATTTGACCAAAAATCAACTTCCCCCCAAAAAGCAGAGGAATGGCTTGGAAAAATTAGCATCAGCTTAAATAAAAGCAATTTATCATTGATATGAAGTACACCCTGACGGTACTGTAGGTTAAACACTGGACTGTTAACCAAAGTTCAATGGTTCAAATTCACCAGCCATTCCACAGGAGAAATGTGAATTTGTCTACTCCCTAAAGATGTTCAGTCTTGGGAAACCTAGGGCATTGTTTCACTCTGACCTACAGAGGATCACTCTGATCAGGGTTAACTGGATGGCAGTAAGTTTTTTAGTAGAAGAAAGAGCAAATTCATCTTCAAGTAAAAAGGACATTTATTTAAAAATAAGTTAAGCAACAACAAAATTAAAACAATCGACCTTAATAAATGGGGCAGAGAAGGGGTAAGGCAATAGGGTTGAACCAGTCAACACATTCCGGCTTTGGGGCCTTACACAGCTCTTTCCATAAGTATATGTGGTTCTGAAGTAAAATTGAAAAACAAAAGTATATTCAGATAGTGGTGATTTCATTTTTTTGTAAAATATACTTATGACTGTTTAGTAATTTAAAAATTATCGTGAGGGACAGGACTGATTTTTCTGTCTCAAAAGTTTCCCCACCCCTGAACTACACAGTAGACAAGTGTTAATGTGACCTTTCTACAAGATGGCCAACAGAAATAAAAAAAAAAAATGGGCAGGGCAAGCTATTGGGAGATTTGGTAAGTAGTTTAAGTTGTTGAATATAAAGTTGACTATCTGAACGTAACCCCCACCTCCCGCTAATTCACAATAAAAAGCTCACTTCAGCAACACATATACTAAAATGGGAATGATACAGAAAAGTTTTACATTTTAAAAAACCTGATTAGAGTGAATGGATTTAATGATGTTATGAGTATCGGTTCTAGATTTGATGGCTCTGAGAATGTTTTTGATTTTAAGAAAAACATAAGAATTTAAAAATCATCAGATTTGCAACTTAATATCCAGTACTCCCAAAAGAAGTGGAAAAGAAAGGTTGATAAGATAGAGAAAAAGTGAAAATGAAAAGGCAAATGAGAAGATTTTTAAAAATCATCTTATTGGGGACTCAATTAACTCTTATCATTTGTACATTTGTTGTCCTTATCACTCTCAAAACATTTGTTTCTACTTAAACCCTTGGTATCAGCTCCTCATTTTCCCCTTCCCTGCTCTCTCTTCCCTCATGAACCCTTGATGATTTATAAATTATTATTTTTTCATATTTAACACTGTCTGATGTCTCCCTGCACCCACTTTTCTGTTGTCCATCCCTCAGGGAGGAGGTTATATGTAGATCCTTGTATTCACTTCCCCCTTTCTACCCCATCTTCTTCCACCATCCCAGTATTGACACAGCACTGGGCCTGAATGGATCTTCTGTCCTGGATTCCCTGTGTCTCCAGTTCTTTCCTGTATCACTACATCTCCTCTGGTTTAGCTGGATTTGTTAGGTAAAATTGGGATCATGATAGTGGGGGTGGGGTAGCATTTAAAACTAGGCGAAGGTTGTATGCTTCATCATTGCTACACTGCACCCTGACAGACACAACTCTTTCCCCACCCCCCTCCTGCCCCTGGATTTTTTTTGGTAAGGGATGTTCAGTTGCCTACAGATGGGCTTTGGGTTCCCGATCTGCACTCCCCCTCATTCACAATGATGTGAGCTTTTCTGTTCTTGGATGCCTGATACCTGATACCTTCAGCACCCCGTGGTCACATAAGCTGGTGTGCTTCTTCGATGTGGGCTTTGTTGCTTCTGAGCTAGATGGCCACTTGTTTACCTTCAAGCCTTTAAGACTCCAGATGCTATATCTTTTGATAGCTGGGCACCATCAGTTTTCTTCACCACGTTTGTTTATGCACACAGTTGTCTTCAGGGATATTGGGAAGGTAAACATCATGGAATGCCAATTTAATAGAACAAAGTGTTCTTGCATTGAGGAAGTACTTGAGTGGAGGACCAATGTCCATCTTAATACTAAACCTGTAAATATATACACATAGATCTAATTCCCCATCATCCTATATAAATATATTTACATATTTACATGCCTGTATTTAGATCTCTATAAATGCCCTTAGCCTCCTATATCCTTTTACTTTCCTCTTTTTCCTTTTCCTTTCCTCTTGTCCCACTATCATGCTCAGCCTTCATTTGGGTTTCAGTGATTTCTTCTGTTGTGTTGCCCTAGGTCAGGCCCTGCTAGGCCTCCTACTCCCTCCTTGCCATTGTTTTATTTTTTTTTTTGATCGCTTATTGTTCCCATGTCCTTGGGTTGGTCAACACCACCTCTTTTCCCCCACCTCCCCATCTCCCATGTCCCACAGGACCATTGGTCCCATTGTTTTCTCCAGACTGTTCATCCAGCCTATCTTAACACAGATAGACCTGCAGAGAAAATAACATGCACACGAAAACAAGACCTAGCAAAGCAAAGTGACAAAAACAACACCAAAGAGCCAGTGACAAAAACAAAAAAACAAACCCCAACAACCTGTAAATACTTCAGGGTCTGTTTGTTGACCTCTAGGAGTGTCTCCCAGTAGAGTCTGATGGGGCTCCATGTCCTGGCACTCCCTCGGAACCTCCCTGCTCTACTCCCCTGCTGCTCTGCTGCACCCCCTTAGTGTTTTGCCTTAGTGTGGTGGGGCCAGACCGGAGACAAGCCCGACACTGTGTCTCCAGTGTTGTCCCTGGTAGGGACATGGGTCAGTGAGGGATGTCGTGTCTCATAGTGGGGGCCAGCCATATAGTCCTCTCTGTGCATTGGCTGTTTTGAGCAGGGATATCATCCTCAAGGTGTGGTGGGCCAGGATGCACTCCACTCTCTACCCCCCCCCCCCCTATTTACTTCCATGTGTTCTGATCAGACATGTCCCTCTGCCTGAGCTACAGGTTCAGTCTGTCCTCCAAATTCTTCTGTGGGGAGGGGAAGCTATCCATGTAGTTGGTATTGGGCCCAGGCCCTCAGACCCCTCCAGTGGCTCTTTGCTCCATGCTAACGTGTTGCATTCACATCCTGGAGCACTGGGTTGAAGTCTGATCCTTCTTTTCCTGTGAAGATATACATAATATCCTCCTCTTGGATGGATTAGTGTCCTGTTCTCCTACTACACACTTCTATTTTTTAGTCCCCCTCCCTTTTAGTAGGCTACCATATGTACCCCTGGATTTGGTCTAACCCCTGCCATATAACTTGGATCTCACTCCAGGAATGTTTGTATATAGTAGCTTTTTCCCTATGCCCCTTTTCCTTTTTTTTTTTTTTTTAAATAAGCTTACCTTAGCAGACTCATGTTGTATTTGTCCTTTTGTGCTTGGCTTACTTCACTTAGCATAATTTCCTCCAGTTCTTCCATGCAGTGATGTGCTTTGTGCATTCATCACTGATTTTTAGCAATGCATAGAATTTTATGCATGTACCACATTGTATCCATTGTATGTATGTACCACAGTTTTTAATCCACTTGTCTGTTGGAAACTTAGGTTGTTTCCAACTCTTTGAAATTGTGAACTGTGCTGTGATGAACATGGGAGAACAGATATCTGGCCGTGGTCTGTTTTTTGCCTCTTCTGGGTATATGCCCCAGTGGTGGGGGTGGGGGTGGGGATCAGGAGATTGCTGAATCATATGGTAGCTCAATTTCTATCTGTTTTCGATATCGACAATTCGATTTCCATAGAAGCTGTACATATCTAGCACCACCAGCAGTGGATGAGGGTCCTGTCTCACCGCAGCCCCTCCAGCACTTGTGGCTTTCTGATTTTTTTGAATTGGGCTATCTTTGAGGGCTTTAGATGGTATCTCATAGTTGTTGTTTTTTTTCATTTCTCTTATGGCTAATGATTGGGAACATTTTCTCATGTTTATTGATCATTCAGATTTCTGCCCCTGTGAAACTTCTGTTCAGGTCCTTTGCCCCCTCCTCAGTGCGCAGTTAGTTTTTCTCTTATTGTAAGCTTGCAAAGTACTGTAGATTTTTGTAATAATGCTTTTGTCTGATGTGTCATTGCTAAAGATGTTTTTCAAGTCAGTGGACTCTCTTATTATTCTTTTATTTTTTTTGGGGGGGGGGCATCACTGTTCTCCGGTGGTGGGAGTAGGAGGCCCAGCCCCACTGCTGGAATTGAACCTCCATCCCAGTGGGCCGCAGTCCCGTGTACAACCACTACACCACCAGGGCTCAGCCCTCTCTTATTATTCTTTTGGTGAATTCTTTTGATGTACACAGGTGTTTTATCTTCAGTATATCCCACTTGTCAATTTGTGTCGCCTCTGGATTTGTGTCCTTCCCTTTGCTGATAGCCTATGTATTCCCTGTGCCAAGATTCTCAGGTTTGTCCCAATTCCTCCTTTAAAGGCCCTAAATTGTTTGGGGTTTTACCTCAAGGAAATGGCCTTTTTTTTAGAAGGATAGATGGTGAACCTCAAGTGAAAGATTTTTTTCCTTTATTATAGTTTTTAAAATCTTTAAAATACTTAAAGTTCTGGCTGAGCCCCGGTGGCGTAGTGGTTGTGCGCAAGACTGTGGCCCACTGGGTTGGAGGTGCAAATCCAGTAGCAAGGCTGGGCCTCCTCCTCCCACCACCAGAGGGCAGTGATGCCCCCCAAAACAAACAAACAAACAAACAAACAAAAACAAACAAACAAAATACTTAAAGTTCCTTTTTCAATGGGATAATTAACTGTGAAGATGATATTATAATTGAATTTTTTATTTAAATTGTTCTAGAAATCGAGAACCCAGATGTCGTAGTGGCTTAGTGTTGGCTGCGCTCTACATGTTCAGCAGTTCAAAACCATCCACAGTCAGGTGAACTAAAGACTGGGCTTTCCACGCCTGTAAACAGTTGCAGTCTTGGAAACCCACAAGGGGCTGCTACGAGTCCACATAGACTAGAAGGCAGCGATTAGAGAGCTGACACTATGCGGAATAGAATAATTTACAAAGTAATTGTTTTAATAAACCGATTTTCTTATGGACTTACCATTATAAAGACATGCTACTGTGAACAAAATGAATCACACGAAATTTTGTTCTTCTGTCTCAGTGGTTCTCGACCTATGGGTCAGGAGCCCCTTGGGGTCAAATAACCCTTTCACAGGGGTCACCCACTTCATAACAGTAGCAAAATTATAGTTATAAAGTAGCAATGAAAATAATTTTACGGTAAGGGGGTCACCACAACATGAGGAACTGTTAAAGGGTTGTGGCATTAGGAAGGTTGAGAACCACTGCTCTATGGAGTCTGGTATTTATCATTATCTTCTAGACTTGGCTCCCTTAATAAAATATTTCTTTAGGACAAGCCATGATTGTGAATATATAGTTAAGCTACAGTGTGTACATAATTGAGGACAGACTGCCTTGATATAGCTCTTACTTATACTTTGTAGAAATTAAAAAGGTAGTAGGGACAGTGACTTGGGAATTGTTTTATAAAGATATTAGAGAAATCTGGTGTTTCAAGTGGCTTTGCAAGTAATTTTCATCTGACACTCCGACTTACTGTTTACAAGTATTGCTAAAATTGCTTTTTTTTGGAGTGAAAAAAATAGGTGGAATAAAATATTTCTGGGGTATAGGTCTTAAAAAATCAAAGTATCTACGTTTTACCTATTTTATAAGGAGACATGGAGAATATTCAACCTATTCAACATGCCACATGTGATTGTATTAACTGCATACGTAGTACAAGGCTACTTTTCATACCAGAGAAAGTCTAATCATGAATGGTCCCTGCTGACTACATTGTTGGGTAACATATGGAGCTGCTAGCCACAGAAAACCATAGTGACTCAGCAGGAGAAAGAAGGAGCTGTCCACTCCTGTAAAGATTTGCGCTCAGAAACCCAAAGGGGCAAGTCTACTCTACCTGATAAGGTAAGCTAGAATCAAGAGGGTTTTGTATAACATCGATTGCTTTATTTCCATGTGTCCTATAAAGTAATTTGAATCACTTTCATTTAGAAAATTTGTGGTAGAGACATTGGTTGAATCAGATGAAGCAAACTGTCTTACCTATATGGAATTAGCCCTCATTTTGTGATTTGTTATACATTCTAGCCTCTACAGCTGTGGCTATGCTCTGTGTTCAAACAAGAACTAAGTCTTGGTTTTAAGTTATTTCTTTAAGAGATAAAATGCCAGCTCTCTGCTTAATTGAGAGAAACAGAAGCTGGGAAACAGCTGGCTGACATTAGAAGTGGTCCACTGTAAGATGCGTGGAAGTAATCAATGTGTCCTCTACTTGATATCAGCTGGCAAAACCAAAACCTCCATCAAAGCCCCACTTGTGGGCGATATGCCATCTTTGTGACTTCCCTTGCTGAGTGAACACGTGCAGAAGACTATTGCTGAGTCACGAGTGACTAGCGGAGATCAGAAGCCAGCTTTTGGGACTCAGGTTGGGATTCAGGTTGAAGTTAGCCACTTCACCTGTCTAAGCAAGTGAGACCTTTCCTGTCGGGGCATGGAGTAGCATTGGAACAATTTGTCCTTTTACTCTGGATCCTACATCTGACTCTCCTCTATCAGCTATCCAGTTTGGGGAATTTGAGTAGGCAGTCTACCACAAGATGTGACTCATCATTGCTAATTTGGTGTGAATAAGGAAGACCCTCCAGGGAGGGGTATGAACACCGAATTTAGGACTTGACAACTTCCAGAACCAAACATGAGCCATTTCTTTAAAGGTTCCTGGGTTCCACAGGAGATAGCAGTGTTTTTTGAAACACGGATTTTTCTCACATTGTAGTATACCTCATAATTGTTGTTGAGAACTGGACATGATGAACCAGGTAATACAGAGAAAAGGACTTTCAGTGGGAAGTTCCATGTTAGGAGCTTGGTTATGCTCTCTATTTGCTGTAGCTAGAGGTGATAGAGGCTTCAAGTTCACTTAGTGTTATTGTTTCCATTTTTCCATTCTCCACTGTTCTTTGGTGTTCCTTATGAACTCCATCATAAATAGAGCCTTTGTGTTGCAGGCCTTTCATTTAAAATACACTGTTACTACCCTGGAGCCCTCTTGGTAAAATGATAAGATGTATGGGAGATAAATCATTCCATACTTAAAAAAATCTCATTTAGTGAACCTGTGGTTGTCATTGAGAATCTCAAAAATGTTATTTAACTCCTTTACCCTTTTGGTGAAGTAGGAAGGTGAGCGGAAGCTGGTGTCTGGGAAATGCCCTTAAACCAGGGTGAAGTTCTTTCCCTGGCAATCAAGTTCATATGGTGACTCAAAGTGACCTATAGGATACAGTAGAATTGCCTCTGGGATTCCAAGACTATAACTCTTGATGGGAGTAGAAAACCATCTTTTTTCCTTCAGAGTGGCTGGTGGTTTAGAACTGCTGACCTTCTGGTTAGCAGTCCAGCACATAACATTATGCCCTGGGAGAATATCCTGGAATATAGGCATTTCAGGAGAATCCTTGGAGTGTGTTTCAAAAATAGTAATTTCCTCACTATCTGTCTTCAGCACGACGAGTTTTCCCAGTTCTTTACTGTGAGCAACGAATAGAGTTGTTGTTGCTGAGCGCCCTCATTTGCAACCCCTAAAGGCCTTATTTACGACAAACAGAGCCCTGCCTGATCCTGTGCCAGCTTCTCAATTATTCTTATATTTGAGCCATTTAATGCAACCACTGTGTTGATCCGTCTTCTCAAGGTCTTCCTCTTTTTCTCTGCCCCTTGTTTATCAAGCATCAGGAAGTTTATCAAGAGAACAGGAACTGGTCTCTCTCAACAGTATGTCCAAAGTATATGAGATGAGACAAAGTCTTGCCATCCTCGGCTCTAAGAAACATTCTGGCTGCTATTTCTTCCAAGGTAGATTTGTTTGTTCTTCTTGCAGTTTCATGGTACTTTCAATATTCTTTTTTTTTTTTTGGCATCACTGCCCTCTGGTGGTGAGAGTAAGAGGCCCATCCTTTGGCCCTGTGGAGCTGGAATTGAACCTCCATCCCAGTGGGCCGCAGTTCCACGCACAACCACTATGCCACCGGGGCTCAGCCCCTTTCAATAGTCTTAAGTTAGCACCATAAATCACATGTATCCATTCTTCTTTGGTCTTCCTTATTCAATGTCCAACTTCCACGTGCACATGAAGCAATTCAAAATACCCTGGCTTGCGTCCTCGAAGACATCTTAGTCCTCAAAATAACATCCTTGCTGTTTTAAGAGGTCTTCTGCAGCAGATTTGTCTAATGTAATTGATCTTTTTTTTTTCCTTTTGATCTTTTGTCCGCTGCTTCCGTGAGCATTGATTGTGAATCGGTTAGGGAGCTAGCTTAGGGACAGGGGAGTTGTCCCTCCCATGCCTATAAGCATCTCACAGAAGAGGCTGGAAAGAAGTCAGCCTTTGGACACCTCTGGGAAGAACCGAACTAAGCACGCACAGCCTAGGCCCCCTTAGCACAGGTGAAACTTAAAACGTAGCTTCTGCCTTAGATGCATCATACTGGTGCATCTAACTCAGCCAATGGGGTCACCCAGTACCTTCAACCAGGCCTCCCCAGCCAGAAGTGTTAACAGTTAGCTGCTGGAGAGCCCTGCTCTCTCTTTACCCTGCTCCTGGTCATTGGCAGGTGGAGGGTGACGGTGAGTGGGCACATCTGCCCACTATGGGCCTATTGAGGGCCCACAGATTCTTGGTCCACATGCTCTGACTTAGTCTCTTGGGTTTGGGGGCTTCTGGTATCCTGGTAACCCCTCTCTGCCTCCCCTAAGTTCCACACATGTGGGTATTCTTTTCCACACGGTTGGTTGAGCCCATCTGTGAACCCCACTCACTGCAGCTTTTGCATAGCTTGGCATGCTTTGCCGAAATAGTGTGTTTCTTTTTGAAACTGTAAGACCTGCAAATTGTCCTGTTCTTCATAAAAACTCACTTGGATGAGTGCTTTGGCCTGAATTCTTTCAGCACACACAGCAAAGAACTGAGGTATAGCCCACTCCAGAAACCTAACAAATCCAAGGAAGACAGAGCCCTTGACAATTTCAACATTTTCTCAATTTTTTCATCATGTTACCTACTGGTCCAATTGAGAGGATTTTGGTTTTCTTTACATTGATTCTTAATCCATACTGAAGGTGGCTGAGCCCCGGTGGTATACTGGTTGTGTGCGGGAACTGCGGCCCACTGGGTTGGAGGTTCAAATCCAGCAGCAACTCTCCAGGAGCAAGGCTTGGCCTCCTACTCCCACCAGAAGGCAGTGATGCCCCCCCCCCAAAACAAAACAAACAAATTCAAATCCATACTGAAGGCAACAATCCTTGATTTTCATCAGCAAGTGCTTGAAGTCCTCAAATTCAGCAAGCAAGGTTGTGTCACCATGTTGTTAAGAAGCCTTGCTCCAATCTTGAGGCTGCATCCTTCTTCATATAATTCAGCTTCTCTGATTATTTGCCCAGCATACAGCTTGATTAAATATGGTGAGAAGGATGCACACTTCTCCTGATTTTAAACCATGCAATATTCCATTGTTCTGTTTGTACAACTATCTTTTGATCCATGAGTGAGCACTTGTGTCCCATTCTTCTCAAGACTATCCATAGTTTAAGATCCACTCAGTTACTGCTTGTACAACTGACAAAATTACAGTCCCCAGGAGTGACTCACTTTGATGTTAGTCTACACTTAGCCACTAGTAATTCACCAAGTTTAACATGTAAGTGTTCCTGAATTTTATGTCTTTAGTGTTTACTGCTCCCAGTAAGCAAATTCCTTCTGTTACTCTCTGGAGTTACTTTCCTTTCCAGGTTTTATGGGGGTGATTTGTGTTTCATATTCATTTCTCCCATAGGTCCCAGAAGTCATTTATTTAATTTTCTACTTGTTGTAAGGGTGGAAGTGATGACTTCCAAAGTCTTATGGGTTGAAACTAAAATGTGCTAAAAATTTACTAGCCACTAAATAAACTGTTGACTATATAGTAAAAGTTTGTCTTTGTTCAGTAACATCATCCTCTTCCCCCCTAATGAATCACTAGCTCATTTCAAAACAAACAAAATTTAGATGGAAAGTTTAAATTATCCTTAAATATATAGTGAAGGATAATTTAAAAGAGAGATTAAATTTATTCTCTTTGGCATGAACTTAGCTACTAGTGGAATTTACATGTAAGCAGATATTAATGTAATAGAAGACCCTTTGGCAAATTTATTCAATGGTAAAGTTTATATAGGTAATACTTTATGAATTTTAAAAATCCACTCCTAACTGTGAGTTGGTTTGGGAATGTCACTAAAATTTTCATGACTTTATGCAGTGTCCTGTTCCTCTGGTAAGGATGTTAAAACAACTAAAACAACTAAAAATCACAAAAGTACTGTTGGCTCAATTCTGCCTCCTGGTTCCTCCATATGCATTAAAGTAGAACTGTGCTCCAAAGATCTTGCAAAGGCAGACTTCATGGAGTCAGATTCCCAGGCTTTTCTTTCAAGTCATTTGTGGGTGCACTCTAAGTTCCAAACAGGTTGGGTTTTTTTGTTTGTTTTTTGGTTTGAGTCCACAGTCAAAAGTTCATAATTGTTTACCTTATCCAGAGACTCTAAATATGTTAAACTAGAAGCTAAATGGCAAGTCACACTACTTATGGTACAATATAAACCACCTTGGATGAGAAGTGGAGGTATATAACTTTCAGTATGAAGATTCTTTGATTCACAACAATAATTTGCCCTTTAAATATCCAGGAGAAAAAAGCCCACTACTCTTACAAGCAAACAAAGAAAAAGCTTCGCTGCTGTAGCGTCGATACTGACTCGCAGGACCTATAGGAGAGCGTAGAACTGTCCCGTGGGTTTCTGATCGCTTAAGAGAACGAATCTAATCCCCCTTTCACACTATCCTTTTCTACAGATTTGAAGATCATTTTAATTTTCCATCTAAATTTTGTTTTTGGGGCTGAGCCGCGTTGGCATAAGTGGTTGAGTGCGGGACTGTGGCATGCGGGCTTGCGGGTTCAAATCCAGCGGCGGCTCTCAAGAGCAGCACTGGGTAGCACTCACAACCACCAGAGGCAGTGATGTCAAAAAAACCCTAAATTTTGTTTTTGTTTTAAAATAAACCGATGATTCTTTCCGAGGGAGGGGATGAACCGATAGTTCATTTAATGGCTACTAATTACTAGTGCATTTCCGTTTCAGCTGTCTGGAAGGCCTCATCTTTCTTCTGCAGTGAAGTTGGTGGTTTCATACTGCCTACCTTGTGCTTAGCAGCCACTGTGTAACCACTATGCCACCAGGTCTCCTCAAATGATTATCTAACCAGAGTTTAAAACTATCCATTTATAATGGTGGTGACCTCTAAGGAAACTGGCTTATGGTGTTCTCAAACTTATTTTAGGTTTGTAGCTTATGAACAGGCGTGGACCTTCTCTGACAGAAAAATATTAATAAGTTAGAAGTCCATAGCTGTACACCTAAGTGAGACCTTGTGGTCCTACTTGCATATATGTGCAGTTCTGGGCCATAGTAGTTCACACATGTATTCTGTGAGGCAAAGGAGAGAGACTGTAGCTTGTGTATAAGTTCTTGTAGAACTGATTCTCCTCTTCTGCAAAAAGCTTTGTCTAGGGAAGAGATAGGCTGGGGATGTTTTAGAATTTATATCCGTAGTTGAGAAACTTTTGTGTGTAGCAAGCTCTCTGAAAACAGAAAGCTTGAGGGCAATATTTTGCATTGATTTTGTACTACAAGCTTTCTTGTTATTATGGAAAGATCTCGATTGGCAGGTTGTGTCTAGCTATTTTGTTATATGGGTAGGTTACCCTCTTTAGGAAAGTAAAAGGAAATAGAGGAAATAACCAGGAGGCAAAGGACATTTATAGAGGCCTAAATATAGGCATGTACATGTGTAAATATTTATAACAAGATGGGGATAGAACTATGTACTCATATCTATATGTTAAAAATTAAGGTTGTAGATGGAAATTGGGCTTGGACTCAAGTACTTCAACACAAGAACACTTTGTTCTAACAGTCCGGCGTTTTGTGAAGCTTACCTATTGGACACGATCACTGAAGACAAATTGAGAGAACAAGTAAATGTGGTGAAGAAAGCTCATGGTACTGAGCTATCAGAAGAGATAGTGTCTGGTGTCTTAAAGGCTTGAAGATAAACAAGTGGCCATCTAGCTGAGAAGCAACACAGCCCACATGGAAAAAGCACACCAGCCTGTGTGATCATGATGTGTTGATGGTATCAGGGACCAGGCTTCTAAGACCCAGAACAAAATCATACCCAAGGTGAATGGGGGTGGGGGGGGCCACATGGAGTGGAGAACCAATGCCCATCTGTAGACAATTGGGCATCACTTTGCAGAGGGGTCACAGGGAAGAAATGAGCCATTCAGAGTGTAGTATAGCACCAATGAAGCACACAACTTTCTTCTGGGTCTTTGGTGCTTCCTCCCCCCCACTATCATGATCTCAATTATACCTTACAAATCAGATTAGACCAGAACATGCACACTGGTACAGACAAGAGCCTGAAATGGAATCCAGGATAGATAAAACCCCCAGGGCCAACAATGAGAGTAGAGATACCAAGAAGATTAGGGGAGGGTGGGGGGAGAGAGGTGGAATTGATCGCAAGGATCAACCTATAGCCCCCTCTCAGAGGAGTGAACAACTGAAAAGTGGATGGAGGGTGATGGAGGATGATGTAAGATGTGAAAATAATCTTATCAAGGATTTTGGAGGGGGTGGTGGATCGGGGAGAGAGGGGAAGAAATGGGAAGCTGATATCAGGAGTTCAAGTGGGAAGAGAATGCTTTGAAAATGAAGGCAGTATATGTGCAAATGTTATTGACACACTGGATGAAAGTATGCATTGTGATAAGAGAAGTAAGAGTCCCAATAAAAGTATTTAAAAATAATAATAATATGAGGGGCTTCTAAATTTTGTGGAAAAATTGCCTTACCTTTTAAGTACATTTTCCCATGAATGTTTTGAGAGTCTCTCCTGCAGTAAAACCAAAATTTCAAAACTCACTGCCATTGAGTCCATGTCAATTTATAGTGACCCTATAGGGCAGAATAGAACTGTCCCTGCGGGTTTCTGATACCATAATTTTATGGGAGAACAAAACCCTGTCTTTCTCCTTTAGAGCAGCTGGGTGGTTTTGAACTGCTGACCTTTCAGTTAGCAGCAGCTCAATGGGTCACCAGCATACCACCAGTATTCCTTCCTTTCTGTAATATAATAGTTTCCTGATTTTGTGGTCATTAGAGAATGCCTTCACCTTTAGGCAATACCCAATGGTGTAATTAAGGCTCACAGGCATTGTGTGTACAACTTCTTTCAAATAATGGCAGAAAAAAGTGTCTCTAAGCAAGCCAGTTGCCACTGACTCATGGTGACTGTGTAGTTACATAATCTGGAGTCAGTTTGAGATTTGAGAGGATTGCAAGTGAAGGAGTGGAGTCTAGTCTGTCATTCAGATCATAGCCAGTGAGGACTCTGTGTGGGCATGGCCTTCTCCTGAGAATTCTGGGAAATCCTGTACTCCTTCTTGGAGGCAGGAGACACTATCGTTCTCTAGGCCCTTTCTCTGGGAGACATTGCAGTTGACAAGACACATGGAACTACACTAGTGCCCTGACCTAGAGAGGCCACATGGGCTTACCCTGATGCAACCTGACCTCTGAAGTCAGAGAAGCCACATAGAGACCCCTGCCATGACTGAGATGCTTACAACACCACTGGATCATGTTCTATCCACTGGTCTGTAATCATCATGCATTAAGCATCATTGCATGTGTTCATGAGTCTAAAGTGGACTTTATACATTTGTATCAGGCATATGGGCTAGTATTAGACTTATGGGCATGGATGGAACTGGGTTGTAATGCTTCCTTAATGTACAATTATATATATGTGTGTATATATATATATTTGTGTATGTGTGTATATATTTTTTACCCTCTTTACCCTGAGGCAATGACAGACAGTCCCCAGATTATGGACAAATTCTCTCCCTAAATCTGTCTTAAATCCAATTTGTACATAAATCAGAACAACTTGTGTTAAACATCAGTTAATGATTTGCATTATATAGTATTGGTTGTACTTTTCTATGCATAAAAACATTAAGGAAACACTTCAAGACACCGTAAACCATCTTTCATAATACAGTAGTAATCATGTTTTGATGTGTGTGTCACAAGATGGTATCTATTTGTTATATAAACTATGTTATGTACCTTGAATGTTTAATATATAGGATTTACAGAAGTTAGTTCATAACTATGAGTTCTGTGTTAGTTGGATGCTAACAAACTGCTTGTATAGTCTTTTGTTATTGTCTGCTGCCCTTCAGTTCTACATGATTTCTGAGAGAGGCCTAAAATGACATAAGAAGCAATCCTTCATTCCTTCAGGCATTTCCTAGACAGAAACAATTATTTGTAGGTAAAATATGTTCTGCTTCTTCTATAGTCTGTGACCAGTATTTTAAATGGCTACCTTTTAGAATGTCTAGAGGTGGGGTGGGAGATAGGCAACTGATAAAACTTTCCTACCATTTAGAGATGGCCTTTTTCAGTATTTAGTCTTGCTGTAATTCTTTGATTAATTTTTAGACTTTGAGATGTCAGTTTTTTTCTTATACCTTTGTGTTTTCCTGTCCAGTTTTCTTTTGGGGGGGGGGGGATCACTGCCTCTGGTGATCGTGGGTGTTACCCAGTGCTGCTCCTGAAAGCCACCACTGGATTTGAACTGCCAAGCCTGCGAGCCGCAGTCCCGCACCCAACCACTTATGCCACTAGGGCTTGGCCCATACCTTTGTGTTTGTATGGGGATTGAGCACATGGGTCTACTCGTGTCATCTTGTTCTGGTCTTCTGTAGGAAGATTTTCAATTTGGACAAAGGAACACAGATCTTTTCTCTTCACCAGGAGCTCTTACTCCTTCACGACCCACTGTTTCTTGTGCTTGGAAATTCTTGCCACTGACCTGACACTGACTTGACAGTGCTTAATTTTCATACTGCAACACTCTGTCATGTACATGACCAGACACCAGATTCAAGAAAGTTGTCTGAATGGGTGCATAAGCAAACGTGGTGGAGAAAGTTGATGGTGCCTGGCTATCAAAAGATATAGTGTCTGGGGTCTTAAAAGCTTGAGGGTAAACAAGTGGCCATCTAGCACAGAAGCAACAAAGCCCACATGGAAGAACATCAGCCTGGGTGATCACGAAATGCTGAAGGGAGCAGGTATCAAGTATTAAGAAACAAAAATCATATCATTGTGAATGAGGGGGAGTGCAGAGTGGGGACCCAAAGCCCATTTGTGGACAACTGGACATCTCCTTAGAGAAGGATCGTGGGTAGGAGACAAGTCAGTCAGGGGCAGTGTAGCAACGATGACAACACACAACTTTCCTCTAATTCTTAAATGCTTCCTCCCCTCAACTATCACGAACCCAATTTTACCTTCAAATCCACTTACATCAGAGGATGTACACTAGTACAGATAGGAACTATAGACACAGGAACCCAGGACAGATGAACCCTTAGGACAAGTGATGAGAGTGGTGATACTTGGAGAATGGACGTAAAATGGGGCAGAAAGGGGAAACTGATTACATGGGTATACATATAACCTCCTCTCTGGAGGATGGACAACAGAAAAGTGGGGGACAGGAGATGTCAGGCACAGTAAGATATGACAATATTAATTTATAAATTGGCTGAGCCCCGGTGGCATACGTGGTTGAGTGCGGGACTGCGGCCCGCGGGCTTGGCGGTTCAAATCCAGCTGCGGCTCTCCGGGGCAGCACTGGGTAGCTCCCACGACCACCAGAGAGCAGTGATGCCCCCTAAAAAACAAAAAACAAAACAAAACAAAATTTATAAATTATCGATAGTTAATGAGGAGGGGGGGTTACGCAGAGAAGAGCGGGGAAATGAGAAACTGATACCAAGGTCTCAAGAAGAAAACAAATGCTTTGAGAATGATGAGGGCAACAAATGTACAAATGTGCTTGACACAATGGATGGACTGTGATAAGCATTGTACCACCCTCCCATAAAATGATTTAAAAACAAAAAAAGTTATCCAAGGGTTTCTAGATATGATCAGGGTCTTTGTTCATCTGTAGGTGACAGGTGAATCATCTACAGGTGACAAAGATAAGAGCGCCTGGGCTTTCTTATCAGCTTGGCTAGATGAAGGGAGGATGGAGGATGACTAAGGCTTAAGGGCCAACAGCAATCAAAGGGAGAAGGGAATGTAGTCAGATTCTATTTAGTCACTAGTCATCAATTAGTTACAGTTTCATATCCATATATTCCTCAAAACTCTGAAAGGTGAGAACATATTATATTGAAAACTTTACTTCCTTCAAAATGTTAACTTACAATCAAACCAAAACCAAGTCAACTGGCACCAAGTTAACTCCAAGTCACGATGACCCTGTAAGGCAGAGTGAAAGTGCTCCTTGGGGTCTCGGAGGTTGAGAACCCTTGCATAAGCAGAAAGCCTCCTCTTTCTCCCTTTGCTAACTGGTGGGTTAGCAGTCAAAGGCACAGCCCACTGTACCCCGGGGCAGCTCCTTCATGTGTGTGTGTACGCCACTGCTCATAGCTGGAGACAACCAACTCAATGGTTTTTTTAAATCAATATTTTGTGCCAGAAATTCCAATAATCAAATGCGAATTCTCACCCCACCCAGTCTGAGGCATCTTGGTATTCCAAGTTGAGAAAGATTTTAACTGACTTTCGTAGCCACAAGAAAGTAAAATGACCTTATACTCCTCCAGCAATAAAGCCTTTGTCCTCTGAATTTTTCCATTACTTGGTAATTTAGTTACTAATGTCCTATGATTTGGGTGCCAGCAATACATTTCTTTCTAGAACATCGAATAGCTAACCGTAGGCAAACTGTGGCCATTTCCCTTTGTGAAATTCCATCCATTGATATATGATTTCTCATTCCCCCCGAAATCACTGTCATTGTCAGTAATTTTATTCTCTCTCTTTAGGCAGCAGTTTCTACCCTTGTCTGCTTGCTCTTCAGATATCCTGGATTTCTCAGCTACCACTTCCAGCAGTACAGATGGACAGAATGGACAATTTATTTCTTATTTCTCCTGTTTTTGTGGAGAGCGTAAATGGACATTTGATTTCAGTGGCTTCTTTGACTTGTATTAGTCGCACATATCTTTGAGAACATATTTGATTCTGAGCTAAATTAGACTTCATGTGTAATGTTATTTCTCATGGCCTCAAAGATTGCTTTGGAAAACTAAAGAATCAACTCTTTCTTCCTTTAATGTTTTGCTACCAGGCTAATTTCTGCTTTCTGTGAAAGCTTGTCATATACTAGCTTTTCTTGAGTCATAAATTCCTTGGTGGTTATTTATTTTTGAAAGTGTTGACATTTCATCCTTGCTTTATGATGCTGCATATTTAGAAAATAATTTGTTCCATGCTTTCCATATAGACTTCTATTGACTGTGCAAATAGTTTCCTTTATTTTTCAGGGTATAACTCAAGTGCCTTCCATCACAGACGTTCCTTGATTACATTTCTCTGCTTGTAAAAAATTTCAAACCGGAGATTTTTTTTTTTTTTTTGGGCATCATTGCTCTCCGGTGGTGGGAGTAGGAGGTCCAGCCCCACTGCTGGAATTGAACCTCCGTCCCAGTGGGCCGCAGTCCCACGCACAACCACTACGCCACTGGGGCTCAGCCCCAAACCGGAGATTTTTGAGAAATCAGCAGGAGTTTTACTCTTTGCTCATAGGATGAAGAGGTAGAGGGTTTCCCCCCCCCTTAGCATACATGCTAAAAATAAAAACTTTTAATATAGAAACCTTTAAAATGAAGAAGGGAAAGTGCCAATTCTTAGGCAAGCTTTCTTTGGAAATGTTGAGCATATTTTTCACTTTTAAAAGGACAATAATCCTCCAATAAAAAAAGTGATGTTAACTTCCTGTATCTAAGAACCAGAAACCTGACAGTAAAATACAAAGGGGTTTTGTTATCAGTGCTAACATGAGTTATTACTTTCTTAAATTAAATAGGATTAGATCACTAGGCTCTTAGCTCAAAAAATCCTATCTTGATAGAACCTACACTATAACATGATCTATGGTATAATTATAGTATTTTATTAAAATTGCTTTCAACTTACCTCTGCTTTGGTTATTGAAAGATAGCTATATCTTGTTTTTTAGGAAAATAAACATATTAATATGATGAAAAATGATTTAAAAATATAATTGTGCTGTTATCAGACATAGCATTCAAGAAAGATGTCTCAAATCTTAAACTTTAATACAATATATTGTAACCTTTCTACATTGCTATTTAAATTTCTAGTTTGTACCTAAATTCCTAATTTCTGAGGTAATATTGTAACATTAAATATTCTTTATCTCATTCACCATCAGAATGTTCCTATTATCTGTTAAGAGGCTTGAATAAATCATGACACCTTGTTCAGGGACTGTTATCTGGTGAATGATTACATTTTCCTCTTGGTCAGTGAATCAGATTTCAAAATGCAATTTCATGGTACTGTAGAAGCATCATATTGTCCATACTAAAGATTCTAAAACTCTACTGGCATTTTAAAGATGAATATTTTAAATTATAAAAGACTCCAATTCCAATATGTTGTGTTTTATTTTTTCACAGTGTTTTTTTGTCTAACTACTGCCCAGTCTTTCATTTTAATCCAAAATGTTTTTAGAAATTGGCTACTTCTAACTCTGTTTCTTCCTGCACAATTATTTCTGCATTTTGAAACATATTGTATCTTGTGCTCACACTGAAGTTGAAAGATGACTAGACATGAAATATCAGAGGTAAGTCACAGTATTAATTTGTTAATTCATTTTCTACCTGAATAAATGAACACACTGTGGACCTTCTCCATGCTTTGAAATACCTTTCACCTGTCTCCTGACAGGTTTCAAAATGAATGTATGCTCCTTATATTCTCTTCGGCCCTAGTATTTTTTATACAAGATAAAATCAAGTTAACGTAGAAGAGAAAATTAGTCACAGAAGGGTTATGTGAGAAGAGGCAGTTATGTTTTCTTTTGTGGTGACAGTGGTAGTGTTGTTACTAGTCAAATAGGTTCAAAGAGCACCAACTGATACAGTATCTTGCTGGCCTCCTTGGCATTTATTAATGAAATAGCATACAACCCCCTAGAATATGTGTCTTTAGGTTCTAGTCATTAGTTGTACATGTTATCACTGTTTATTGAGCACCTAGTATTAGCTAGGACTGTGTTAACAATTGATGTTGTGGAATAGGAGTAAAATTCAGTTTCTGTTTTTAGATAAATTATGCTCTAGTTTATAATAAATCAAACTAAATTCATTGGCATCAAGTCAATGCTCACTAGCATCAACCCTGTGGGGCCTCTGGGTAGAACTGCCCCTTCACGTTTCTGGGCATGTGCCTCTTTATGCAAGGAGAAAGTCCTGTCTTTCTCCTGAGGTGGTTTCAAGCTGCTGCCCCTGCAGTTAGCAGCCCAGCACACACACTATGCCATAGGGCTTCTTCTAGTTTACAATAAAGCTTGACAATTTGCACAAGCTATTCATGTTTCATGTCTTCTACCTTTGTCACAAATCAAATGTCTATATTGGCTTGCTGTATTAAGCTGAAAAAACTAGGTAGATTCATATAAGAAATAACTTTATATAAAGAAAAATTTTTTTTATCAAAGAAGCATCCCAAACTAGTCCAACTCAAGTGCATGGGCTGGAGCTTGCTTCAGACTCACACAGCTGCACGATGAGAAGCAGGGAGATCACAGACTGGTGGGTGAAGAGTTACTCAGGTCAGTAGGAATGTAGGAGGGTGCTGCAGCTCCCAGGGTTGGCAGGCCCCATGAACCACTAACTCCAGGTCCAGAAGAAAGGTGGAGAAGGGAAAGATGGGACTCAGTTCTCAGTGTTTCGTATGAAAATGCCAGTCCCAAGGAGGTGTCTGTCATCAGACTGTGACATGATTGATATATTGAACTCCACCCCAAAAATATTCAGAAATATGTAACTAGTTGACATAAAATCTCATCATCATAATTGGATTTATTTATGGATTCTATACTGTACCACCAGTTCATTCATTTCCATTCCAAACTTCACACTCTCTATTGTAATTTTATAATAAGTTTAATAAGTCTAGTAAGTTTTGATAGCTGATTAAATCCTGCTTTTTGGGTTTTTGTTTTTCACGATTGTCTTGACTATTCTTGACCTATACCAATTCAATTATGAACTTTAGAATTAGTTTGTGGTATCCAAAATAATGTTTTTAGGATATTTTTTGGAACTGTGATGATGTGAAACTATTTGTGATGGCTTTTGTATTCAGTCTTTATAACTTCCACCCACTGACTTGGTGGAAGTGTGAAAATAAGGTGCTGAAGACTCTAATTGTGGCATTTGCCATCCTGCTGGCTATAAAGGCGAGTCAGCTCATAAGCAGGAATAGGAATCACATAGCCATCAAGAAGGATCCACCATTGAATCACATGAGAGACTTCTGCCTAAAGTGGTAGAGGCATCAAAGTTCACAACACAAGGATCATGAGACGGAGCGGAAGAGCAACACTGAGATTATGAGGCAGAGTGGTAAGTGTCCTGGCCCATGAAATACCTAAAGCTGAGTACCTTTGAGCAGGGTGACTTTGGTACATTTATCAGTGGTAAACTAGTTTTATAACACCTGAATAGGGTAGAGGCCAAGGGATGGCATGGTACAGAGGATGAGGACCAGAGAGCGAAAGGCTACTCACATGGCTGGGAAGAGGTGCTGCTGTGAACAAAAGAACTGTATTCTAAATGTTTTCTGATCCTTTCTTGTGGTAACCTGATCCCTAACAACTTGTTAATCATGAATATTGTCAATGAGTTCTGTGTGGCCATTGCAGTGAATTAGGGAGCCCGGCAGAGAAGTAATGTGTGAAGGATCATTGGTGTCTGGATAGAGAAAAGAAGGATGGAGGATGGATGGATGTCTGATCTCAGCTTTATGACAGTCAGCTTTGGATTAGTGTTGAGTTGGTTTCTTCTCCTTACTGAATCTGGAGGTCAGATTTGGCTACCATTACTTCAGGAACAAAATTGATTTCTTTATGTTTTCCAATTATTAAATGGTAGGTATGTGAAATTGCAGAATATTTTGGGTCATGCTTGATTCGTGTGATTTAAACTTTGGAGAAATTAAAGTACTTTCGTTAGTCTAGAGGAGCCCTGTAGGTGCAGTGCTTAAGCTCTTGGCTGCTAATCAAAAAGTTTGCAGTTTAAATCCACCACTGGTCCAAGGGAGAAAGATGTGGCAGTCTGGATCCATAAAGTCGCCTTGGAGACTTCGGGGTAGTTTTAATCTGTTCTATTAGGTTGCTCACTGATTCACTATCGATTCAGCAGCAGGGCGTTTAGTTATTAATTTAAGCAAAACCCGAGCGTTTGTGCTAGTAGGTGAGGACTGGACTGACAGGAAGACTACCAGGCATCAAGTAACCTCATCATGGCTGAGGCCGATAAAAGCTCTGAACCTACAGGGCCCATGGGCCTCCTGGTTGGCGACTTGGAAGCTTTACATGGGAACTCCCCCAGACTTTGGCCGTGTGTTTCTTAGGATGATTTTAGTGTTCTTTTGCTATATTAATCTCCAAGTAACTGAGATCAGAGAGAGAAAGTACTAAGTGAGCAGCTGGCTTCTGAGATGATGGTCTTAGATTTCAATGAAAGGTCTTGAATTTAATTGCTTGCAAGTAAGTGTGTTCATTGGAACACACTCTGATTGGTGTGCTTTTTTGTGTGGACTTACCTAACGCATCACTTCAATGGCTGCTTGTATTAAGGCAAATGTTTAAGACCCCAGACACTATTGTTTCTGATAGCCGGGCACCATCTGATGTTTCACCACACTGCTACCGCATTCATGTCTTCAGTGATCTTTTCCTGATCTTTTCAAGTTTTAAGGGGCGTAAGAACTAATTATTCTTAAATTAGGGTTACAATTAAGTACAAACTCAAATTCCATTCATATATCTGTGGTTTATATTTGTTTCTGGTTTACTTTAGTAGCATCTATCTATTTATACTTGAAGTACATATTTTTGTGTCTTAAATTTTTATTTACATAGTTTAAAATTGTACATTCCAATAACTAAAATTATTTGAACAAAATTAATGCTCCTGTCATTCAACTGCAATTTAAGCCTACAGGACACTGAACCAGTTTGTTTTTTTCTATAGATTTATTCACTGCCATCCATCTAATTCAGTGGTTTTCAACCATTCTAATGCCATGACCCTTTAATGCAGCTCCTCGTGTTGTGGTGACCCCCAACCATTAAAATTATTTTTGCTGCTACTTCATAATTGTAATTTTTCTACTTTTATGAATCGGGTGATCCCCATGAAAAGGTCATTCTCAAAAGAGAAGCAAACCACAAGTTGAGAACTGCTGCTATATAGCGTTTCTGAGGCTGTATATCTTTCTGAGAACAAAGAATTAATCTTTTTTCTGAGCTGCTGGTGGGTTTGAACCATTAACCTTGTGGTTACAAGTCCAACCCTACTGACCATGGAAACTTCTCAAATTTACTACCATCAAGTCAATTCTGGCTTGTAAAAGCCCTAAGGACAGAGAAGTGCCTCCTTTGAGTTTTTGAGGCTGTAAATTTTAAGCAAACAACAAAAAAGAACAAAAAGAATTGCACAGTCATTACCATAATCAATTTTATAACATATTCTTACCCTCAACCCCAACCATCATTAAGTCACTTTTAAAATTAGTTGAGGAATCATCATCCGTTCTAGAGAGAGCTCCCTCTCCCTTCCTACATACACTGTTTGCTCTTCAACCCCCTCTCCCTCCCTATCTTCCACCCCAACCCCTACCTCTCTATAAATCCTTGTATTGATTCTTGAGGCTGTAAATCCTTCTCCCCAACACCAGACTGTAGATCTTTATAGGAGCAGAATGCCCCATCTTTCTCCTGAAAACTGTTGAAAGAAAACAACAACAAACTCAAGCAAATTCACTGCCTCTGAGTGATTCTATGGGACAGATTAGAACTACCCCATTGGGTTTCTAAGACTTTAAATCTTTTTTGTTTGTTTGTTTGGGCATCACTGCTCTCCGGTGGTGGGAGTAGGAGGCCCAGCCCCACTGCTGGAATTGAACTTCTGTCCCAGTGGGCCGCAGTCCCGCGCACAACCACTACGCCACCGGGGTTTAGCCCGACTTTAAGTCTTTATAGGAGTATAGACCCTTATTTTTCTCCCACTGTATGACAGGCAAGATCAAATTGCTGTCCTTGCAGGTAGCAGGCCAAGGTGTAACCTTCTATGCCACTCGGGAGCCTAGAAAGTCTCAAGGAATTTTTTTTAAAAAGCTACAAGAACTAATGAGAGAGGTTAGCCAGAGAAATGGCAAGGTGATGGATTAGGCAGGCAAGTTACCTAAATCTTCTACAACAAAGACCTGACAGACAAAATTAAGCAGAGACCTAGATAAACCTAGAACCTGGTGCTTCAGTGGAAAGGAATACCACTGTGAGAAAAAGCTGAAAAGAAGCAGCAAACAAGGAAATAAACAGAGTGGTGGATTGTCAACTGGCTTGACACAGGTGCCCATTGGGAACTTTTGTGAGCAGCGTTCTGATCACAGCGTCAACCTGATAATTGCCTCCACTTACCTAGAAGGCCAAAAGCACCCACCCCACTAAAAGATGACCCGAAGGCTAAATAGTCTTTTTGCTCTGTACACCATCCTGGCTATCAGAAGTGTAATCAGCTCTGAGACTCACTTATCCACTTCCATAGGAAGACCTTACTCCAGTCAGAGGTAGACTTGTGCTGAGCGTGAGCTCTCCATCTGCTTGGGCCAGCATAATGAGCAGTGCCACACAGGCACCTTGCTCTAACCAAACCCTAGGATTCCTGGGATGAAGAATTCTAGCCCCAGCTGCCCACGAGGCAGGCAGGAACTTCTTACAGCGTCTCAGACACCTTCTAAGCTGCTAGGAACTCTTGCCAGGACTGAATATCTCATCTTTCTCATACCCATGATCCCCTTGGCTGGCAGAGCATAACACCCTATCCCAAGTACTCTGCCCCTCCCACCTTCTCAGATGGCAAGACACACTGTCTGGATGCCATACCTACATCCAATTTTCTCCTTCTTCACTCATTTAAAAATTTTCTGGTTTCCATCTTTCTTTTCTTCTGTTTCCTTTTTGTTTATTTGAAGGTTGAAATTTTCCTTTTTCATTACTTTTGTTTATAATGTATTTTTTCATTCCTCCTTTCCTAGTTTTTACTTTTCTTTCTTGGTATCTTTTTTACTCTTGTTTCCCCCTTTATTTTAATTATAATTTTTCTGTTATTTATCTCATTTTTTTCTTTAAAATTAAATATATATTTTCTATTTATTTATTTATTTATTTATTTATTTATTTATTTATTTATAGGCATCACTGCCCTCAGGTAGTGGGAGTAGGAGGCCCAGCCTTTGCCAGGAGCCGGAATTGAACCTCCATCCCAGTGGGCCGCAGTCCCGCGCACAACCACTACGCCACCGGGGCTCAGCCCCTTTTCTTTTTAGTTTTGTTGGCTCTCCTTTTTTACTCTTTATTTAGCTCCCACTTGAACGAGGACAACAACCATGCTCACACAGCCATACCTCTTGTAATCCTATCTACTAGACAAAGTTCACCACCCACTCTTATGTCACCCAACAACAAAGACTAGCACAAGCCCAAACCACTCCTCAACTACTCTACTTGAAAAGCAGAGAAATGAAAAAAAAAAATTAAAAAAAAAAAGCAGAGAACTGCTCCCATCCTCTATCACACTCAAATGAAGACAAATAGTGAAACCAAATTTGTGCCAAGCTAACAAGTAGCATCCACTTTATGCACTCAGATATATAAAAAACAAAGCAAAACAAAACATCAAATAAGAATCCTGTGCAAAACACTAACATACAATGACATACAGTTAAATACAAATATAGTAACACCACAATGTCTTAGGGGTAAAAGGCAACCTCATTTCACATTAAAAAAAAAGGAGTGGCTTAAATAACTGACTTAAATACACAGAATACCTTTCAGGGCAAGATGTGACATTAGAACTACCAGAAAAAAATTCAAAATAGTTGTCATTTTGTTTTCTTTTATTGCTCTGTTTTGCTCTGTCTTGTTTTTTGTGCATATTATCTCTGCAGGTCTATCTGATAAAATAGGCAGGATAAACAATCTGGAGGAGAAAACAATGGGACCGAAGGTTCTGGAGAGATATGGAAAAGGGGGAGACAGGGCAAAGGATTGGTGTTAAACAATCCCAGGGACAAGGGAACAATAACTGATCTAAAATCAATGGTGAGGGGGCCTGAGCCCCGGTGGCGTAGTGGTTGTGCGCGGGACTGCGGCTCACTGGGATGGAGGTTCGATTCCAGCTCCACGGAGCAAAGGCTGGGCTTCCTACTCCCACCACCTGAGGGCAGTGATGCCCAAAAAACAAAACAAAACAAAAAAACAGAAATCAATGGTGAGGAGGGTACAGGAGGAGTCCTGGCAGGACTTGATCAAGGGCAATGTAACCTAGAGGAATTACTGAAACCCAAATGAAGGCTGAACATGATAGAGGAACATAAAAGGAAATAGATGAAAAAACTAGGAGGCAAAGGACATTTATAGAGGTCTAAATACAAACATGTACATATGTAAATATATTTCTATGTGATGATGGGGAAATAGATCTATGTACATACGGGTTTAGTATTAAGGTAGTAGATGGACATTGGACCTCTACTCACTCCCTCAATGCAAGAACACTTTGTTCTATTAAACTGCAATTCTGTGGTGCTCAGCTTACCTACACGATTGCTAAAGAAAAAAATGGTGCATAAGCAAATGTGGTGAAGAAAGCTGATGGTGCCTGGTTATCAAAAGATACAGCATCTGGATTCTTAGTCTTGGTGATAAAAGTGGCCATCTAGCTGAGAAGCAACAAAGCCCATATGGAAGAAGCACAAAAGCCTGTGTGATAATGAGGTGTTGATGGAGTCAGATATCAGGCATCCAAGACCCGGAGCAAAAAATCAAAATGTGAATGAGGGGGGGAGCGTGGAGTGGAGGCCAAGAGCCAATCTGTAAGCAATTGGACATCCCTATACAGAAGGTCATGGGAGAGAAGATGGATCCGGTCAGGGTGCAGTAGAGCACTGATGAAACATACAACTGTCATCTAGTTCTTTAATCCTTTCTCCTCCATGATCCCAATTCTACCTTACAAATCCAGTTAGACCAGCGCATGTACACTGGTACAGATCAGAGCTGGAAACAAAGAGAACTCAGGACATATAAACCCCCCAGGACCAATGATAAGAGTAGCGATAACAGTAGGGTAAGGTGCAGGAGAATGGGGGAACCTATCACAATGATCTGCATATAACCCCCTCCCTCGGAGGCAGCCAACAGAAAAGTGGGTGAAGGGAGACATCAGACAGTGTAAGACATGGAAAAATAATAATTATAAATTGTCAAGAGTTCATGAGAAAGTGAGGGTGGGGGGCGGAGGAGAAAAATGAGCTGATACCAAGGTTTGAGTAGAAAGAAAATGTTTTTGAGAATGATGATAGCAACAAATGTGCTTGACACAATGGATAGATGTATGGATGGATTATGATAAGAGTTGTATGAACCCCCAATAAAATGATTTATAAAAGAAAAAATCAAAATAGGGGCCGGGAGTGCCCATAAGTAGCTGCCCATAGAGATTCTCGAGTCCAGCGGGGTCAGGGAAAAGCTGGACTTAATATACAAGTCCGTGAGGTAGAAGACCCCTGAGAAGGAGCAGTTCCTCAGCTGTGGGCCCTCAGAGAAAGATGAAGGGGCAGCAGAAAACAACCGAAATGGAAGGCACAGTGCAGATTCAGGAAGGCACAGTCGCACATGGGAAGGATCCAACCAGTGTGGCTATCGCCAGCATCCAGTGAGCTGCGCCCTTCCCTGACACCCATGTCAGGTGAGGTACCGAGTGATCCAGGTGTCAAAGGAGCAGCTGGATGGCCAGGCTGAAGGCACTAGAGCCATCAGTGGTTACCTTGCCACCCAATCTGTGATCCACAGGTGGTGTTCACCAGTGCCCATCCAGTTGCAGCAGAAGGGACAGCTGCTGAGATGCATTCTACATATTTCCCCAGCACTGCAAGTGGGAGTTGGAGCAGGGGGTCACCATGTCAGGAAGCACGGCTGCTGTTGCTACTACCCGGGCTCAGTTCTTCGTAATGTTGTGGTCTAATGTCACCACAGGAAGTGTTGCAAAGAGCAAGCCAGCACTGCCCCCAACTAAAATGACCAGATTTTAGTGGGATACCTTTCACGGGGCGGGGTGGGGGGGAGAGCATTCTGGATTAAAAATTTGCTCAATATGGAGCAACAAAACTTTTCATGGAACGCAAAAATGGTATTGTAATACATGTATTTTAATTTTAAAATGCTGCGAGACTTTGTTAAATTGTTAAAAAGTGGGACGCCTGGTCACTTTACCCAAGACCCACCCATATCCCCTGAAATCAGAAGCTTCCTTGGCCAACTGGAGATGAGAAATAGAGGGCTCAGTGTAATGAAGTGCGCCGGCGGCGTTGAGAGAAGATCAACAACTGGATTGTGCAACTGCCCAAGGTTATCCCAGACTGCTCCACGGAGAGTGCCAAGTCAGTCCAGAGGAAGGGGGGAGGTTCTGTCCAAAGCCTGTGGTTAGATAAAGGAGCTTCGGCAGAGTAATCACCGGTTATCCGCAGCTGCAGCTGGACAAGGATGTGCCCCGGCAGCCTGTGGAAGATCTCAAAAGCACCAATCTGCTGCTTCCAGCCCCGTTGCTGCCCCATGGAGTAGAGGTCGTCATCAAGAACGACAGCAACGAACCTTGGGGATCCAGGGACCGCGGGCTCTATTGCCCTTTTCCAGGAACTTCTGATAGCCCGGAAACACCAGGCTGATCCCATGCCCCTCCCTCATTGCCCACTTCGACATGGAACTCTGGGGAATTCAAACGGCGTGTCTAGGAGCTGAGCCCCTGTGATGTAGCAGCCTTCTATCGTGTGGAAAAACCCATGTCGCTGTGCACCGATGACAGCCGCGACCAATCCCACCAAGCAGCCTCTGGACCTGGGTGCTCTTCTTGCAGTGCACATGCTATCTCGATGTTGGATACTGGACACTAAACTGGAGTCTTGTCCTGGAGCACCCAGCTTAAGGTCTACTGACCAGGATGTCCTGGCCTGCTCAGAGACGCCAGCCCTTCCGCTGGTTCTTCTTTCCCTGGAGCTATGGTCCACCGGCAGACCTGGCATTGCTGTGGAGCAGGTTTTAGCAAGAAGTGGAAGAAGGGATGTTCAGCAGTGGCTGCTGCCCCTGGTTAAGGAGTCTGGTCAGCAAGCAGCTAGTCGAGGCCAATGCAGAAGTCTCTGGAGCCAGAGAAAACAAGAAGCAGGGGCCCACTTGGAGCCTTCCACCTGGTGAGGGAGTTTTTGAGTTTTTTTTTTAAACATAAAACTGTTTAGAGTCAAAGCCAGCAAACAAACAAACAAATTGAAAATAATGATACACACACACCTTCAATAGATTTAGAGAAAGACTGTGGAAACTGCAGACAAAAATGAAGGAAGCACAGACACCACTGTGGAAGGACTCAGAACAATACTAAAAGAAAAAAAACTGACCAAATAAAAAATTGGATACCATGCAAAAATAAACCGCAAATAAAGTTCCAGAACATTAATACTAATATTTCAGAACTACACAATGCATTTAAAAGACAAAAGAGCACAACAGAATTGGTAGAAATCTGAATTAGCAAGATTGAAGACAATTTTTTCATACTAAAATGTTAGCAGAACAATAAAAAAGGGATTTTTAGATAATTAAGAAAGCCAAAGAATTATATGGGACACTATCATTAGGAAGAACTTGTGTGTGATTGGCACTTAAGAACAGGAGGAGGATGAACCAACAAGCAAGCAAACCGTAGGAAACTATTGAAGATATTTGGGAAGAAAGTTTATGTACTATTATGAATGGAAGATAGCCATTAAAGAAGCTTCGTGAACCACAAGTTGTACCCTAAAAGAAAATCACCAAGGCATATCATAAACTTTCCAAAACCAAACACAGAAAATCCTGGAAGCAAATTTTGCAAATTTTACAAAGAAAAGCCCATAAACTGAAGCGATGATGCTTCTGCAGAAACCATGCATACACATACACATAAAAGTTCCTTTGGGAATGGAATAAAACACTCCCTTATGAAAAGATTCAGGATAAACAAGGAACTTCTCCCAAAGAAGAACAAACTAGCAGGCTGCATACTACCCTTCCTCAAACCTGTTACATACCCATAATATTCAAAACAGTCTGGTAGCGGTAGATTGTTAGGTACACACCAATTAAACAGAATGAAAACCCAAAATAAAAATGTTCACGTACAGGTAACTGATTTTCAAAAACGAACCAAAAAATAAATGGGAGACACGCTCTTTAACAAATCGTGCTGGAAACATTGGGTCTGTATCTGCAAAAAAATGAAACAGGCCCTAAACCTCACCCTATGATACAGAACAACAAATGTTGGAGAGGGTGTGGAAAAATTGGAACTTTTATGCATTGTCTTGTAAGCATATATAACCATCGTGAAAAACTATATAGTGCTTCCAAAAATACTGGAAATAAAAATACCATGCAATCCAGCAACATCTTTCTTGGACAAATACTCCAAAGAAATGAGATGGAACATGGACAGATGTATACTTTTCCATATGCATCACAGCACAGTTCGCAATCTCAAGAAGCTGGAAATAACCCAATTTTCATAACTCGAAGAGTGGGTAAAAATACTCTGGTATAGACACACAATGGAATACTGTGCATCACATGAAAAACAATGATGAAACCACGTAACAGCTTAAGGCATGGATGAACTGGAAACCATTATACTGAGTGAAGTTAGTCAATCATAAAAAGGCAAGTATTGTATGAGTCCACTACTATAAAAATAAAAACTAAGACAAAGGAGACTTCTGTTCTCAGTTCATGGAATCTTCTAATCTGGCCCCCCAAGCAATAAGACTTACCTAATATCCATGAATCATATATTAGCTCCTTATTTGAACATCTCAAAAACCATGATGGGAGGCCTCACCTCAGCAGGGGTCAGTTTCTCATGTTACAGGGAGAGGGAAAAGACTAATCAGTTTCTAGACCAGACCACATATACCATTACTCTGCAGTCATCCCAAATCAATGGACACTCCTACAAGAGTGATTAGTGATTAGTACATCTTACTTGGAATGTGAGCCAATAGATTGGGTTGAGGGGAGACATGTTTGTAATGGAGAAGGTGATTATACTTCAGATGATAGGTAATCAGGTAGGGGAACCTGCCATTGGAAAAAATATTTAACATTACTTATATGGACCCCCAAGGAATCCTATGTTCCTAATTGGTCACTTTGGGCTTAGTTTCTGTCTAGCCCTTGATGACCCAGGCAACATGCTCTAGGTAACTGAACTCTCCTTTTGAGATGCACATCATCCTTCAAAGTTCATATCAGAAGGACCAAAATTGGAAACCCCATTAAGTGAACCAGATTTTGTGTTATACTCACCTAATGCAGATTTAAGGAACTAAAATGCTTCCTTAAATTTAAACCTAAGATGATTTAGTGGACGAAAAAGCAGGTGACTACTACCCCAAAGTTATGGAATTGGTGGTCAGTGGATTTTGGTTTGGTTCAGATCTCTTACTTTGAGAGTGCCCAATCACTAGTGACCTGGACTAATATATATTTACTATTTTCATGCTCTCTTTGTTTTTTATGACATTTTGTTCTAGCAGGCAGTAGTACTTGCTTTGTAAATGAGTGTAATTAAAAGTTTTGCCCAATCTCCAACTCTCATCGTTTGTATAAAGAATGTCCAGTCACTTAATGTTTTTACCTTCAATAGTTTTATTGATATCAAAATCACATATCATACACTTCCATAGTTATGTTACTTTTAAAGAGTTGTGTATACATTATCAATCAGTTCTAGTGAACTCTCCACTCCCATTTTCATTATTTGCTTCCCAATTGTTTTCATCACCCTGAGGTATAAAATTATTCCATTGATGACAACAGTGATTTATCCAGTGGCATAAAATTTAAGGTACTATTGAGAAAATGAGGTTATTTTAGTATAGTCTAGCTGCAAACTGCAATTCATGAGTTTGCTTTGTACAAACCAAATTCTTAAATAACTGAGTTCTGTTAACATTGAGCCTGGGGGTTGGTATTAGGGGGAATTTTTCTGTAACATTCCTTACAAGAATAGATCCTTTCCTATCAGAGTAATATTTGTCATATTAATTTAAAGAGGGTATTAAGACAGTCAACATATGGTGTTTCTGGGGCCCCTTTCTTTGGATGCCCATGAATTCAGGGGTCCTAACCAAGGTTCAACGACTGCCAACTCCACAGGTGGCAGTTGTTAGTTTCTTCTCTCATCACGGAAATTTAGTCTTAGGTCCAAGGGCTACAGGTAATTTTGAGATAGAAATCAGTTTTTTTCAGTCAAGTTTCTGTCTCAAGTTGTGACCTATAAGGGATGCCATGCTCCCTTTAAGACCAGGATCTAAGGTCATCATTGTGTTTAGTCAGTGATGTGGTTGAACAAGAGTTAGGTAGAAATGAATTTAAAAATATCTATCCAGGAACCTGGAACTGGACTGTTCTCCTCTTGGGTTCTCTACGATAATTATGGAGCATCCCTTTTCAGTGTGAGCTTGCTTCTCCCCATTTACCCACCAACAGAAATATAAATGCCCCCTCTGAAATTTAGATGCTCCTGTACCCTGGTCTTAACTTGATTTTCCAGTAAGGTCCCATTCTCATTCCCATGGAGTGTCTGTTGATTTGTTGCAACCTTTTCTCAATGTTGTATGGCATCAAGTAAGTAGTCTTCTCCCTTTGCCCCTACTTGAAGGAGTGACTCCAGCTGCCATCAGGTCTCCTCTTTTTTTAAAAAAAATCATTTTATTGGGGGGATCATACAACCCTTATCACAATCCAACCATAAAGTACAATTGTAGATTTGTTTCCATCATCATTCAAGGTCTCCTCTTTGAAAATATTTCTTTTGAAGTGCATATAAGAGGGATGATGTATGGTTCACGGTCAGGGTAGACTTTCTATTCCATTGGGAATTAGCCTCTAAGATAGCGGTTCTCATCCTGTGGGTCGCAACCCCTTTGGGGGTTGAATGACCCCTTTTAGGGTTGAACAACCCTTTCACAGGGGTCACTTAATTCATAGCAGTAGAAAAATTAAATTTATGAAGTAATGAAAACAATTTTATGCTTGCTGGTGGGGGGTCATCACAACATGAGGAACTGTATTAAAGGCTTGTGGTTTTAGGAAAGTTGAGAAGCACTGTTCTAAGATTTGTTTAATTGGTGTGTCCTTTTGTGATTGACTAGCTTCTCTTAGCATAATGCTTGCCAGGTCCTTCCCTGTCATATGGTGTTTCATACTTTCAGTCCTTTTTTTCAGGGAAATACAGTATTCCATTGTGTGTATGTATCAGTTTCATTATGCACTATTCTACCCTTGGGCATTTGGGATGCTTCTAGTTTCTTCTTATTATGAATGGTGCTGAAATTCATATGGGAGAGCATACATCCACTCAGTCTCTTATTTCTTTGTGGTATTGCCTCATAGTGGGATTGCTAGATCATATGGGCTTTTGACCCCCAGTTGTTTTAAGTATCCTCATATTTGCTTTCCAGAGTTGTGTGTATTTTCAAGTCCACCACCAGTGTATATGAGTTTTGCTCTTTCCACAGTCTCTCCAGCTTTTATTGGTTTCTGGTATTTGGGGGGAGGTCATCACTGCCCTCTGGTGGGAGTGGGAGGCCCAGCCTTGCTCGTGAAAAACTGCTGCTGGATTTGAACCGCCAAGCCAGTGGGCCGCAGTCCTGCACACAACCACTACACCACAGGGCTCAGCCCAAAGTTTTTAAAAATTGTGTTAGCATTTTGTGTGTGTGGGTGGTAGCTCATTGTCGTTTTAATTTGTATCTTCACGAGGCTAGTGGGATTATGATCATTTTTCACATGTTCATTAGCCATTTTGTATGTCCTCTTTGATGAACTGTCTCTTCATGTGCTTTGTCTATTTCTTAATTGGGTCATTTGTTACTCTGTTACAAAGTTGTTGTAGAGTCTTGTAAATTATGGTGATTAAACCCTTGTCTGATGTGTCCTTGGTGAAAAAAAAATGTTTCCCAATCTCTGGACTTTCATTTCACTTTTTTGAGGTGCATAAGTGATTTATTTTCAAATCACTATTCCAGTCATATGTTTTGTCTTCTGCTATGTATGCTTCTATTTTATTATACTTGGTAGACTATATATGCCCTTCAATAGTGTCCTTAAGTTGTTCCAAGTTTTCTCATGAATTATCTTGGTAGCTCTGGGGTTTGCATTCAGATCTTTAATCCATGTTCAATTTGGTTTTGTGAATGGGAAAAGATATAGGTCTTCTTTTGTTCTTCTGCCTGTGGAAATCCAGTTGATCTAACACGATTTGTTGAAGAGGCTGCCTTTGTCTCATTTGACAGTTTGGGGTTGGTCCTTAGTTGCTTGTAAGTGGATGCTTTTGTATCAGGGTTTTCTGTTCTTTTCCATTGGTCTGTGTATCTCTCATTGTATCCAGCTATTTTGACTTCTGTGATGATGTAGTATTTCTTAGGTCAAGCTGTGCAAGTCATCCTATTCCACTCTTCTTGGTCAGAAGTTCTTTGCTTATCCTGAGTCTTTTGACATTCCATGTGAAATGGTTAATTAGCTGGTATATAGCATTTTGATTGATTTCTGTTTGCTAATTTTGTAACCTGCGACTTTTCTGAAGCTCTCAATTACTTCCCGTAGCCTTTTGGTTGAGACCTTTGGGTTTTCTGTTTATAGGATTATATTGTCTGCAAATAGTGAGAGTTTCATTTCTCTTCCTATTTGCGTTTTCTTTTTGTTGCCTGACGATTCTAGCTAAGACTTCCAGTATGATGTTGAATAAGAATGGTGATAGGTGACCTTGTCTGATCTCCATTTCCAAGGGAAATGTTTCTAACTTCTGGGCTTGATGCTAGCTGTAGGTTTTTTCGTACATAGTTTTTGTATTATTGAGGAATACCCCTTCCATTACTATTTTGATGAGTGTTTTTACTTTAAAAATGGCTACTAGATATTGTCAGATGTCTTTTCTGCACATATTGATATCATCATGATTTTTATTCCTTTTGCTTATATGTGGTGGATTACACTGATTGTTTTTCAAAGAAGAATTGTTTTAACCATCCCTGGAATGAATCCCACTTAATCATGGTCAATTTGTTTTTTGATATGATATTAGATTCTATTGTCCAGAATTTTAAAAATTTTGGCATCTATGTTTATGAGGGATACTGGTCTATACTTTCCTATTTTTATGAAGTGTTTGTCTGGTTTGGGATTTGGGTTATGTTGGCTTCATAGGAAGAGTTTGGAAATTTGTTGTCTTTTTCTATGTTCTGGAAGAGTTTGTGTAGTATTGGTGACAGGCCTTCTCTGAATATTCAATAGAATTGTCCTGTGAAGCTACTTGTTCCTGGGATTTTCTTACTTGGAAGGTTTTTAATGACTCTCTTTCTTCTGTTATGGGTCTGTTGAACTTTTCAAAATTTGTCTGCACTAATTTGAATGAATGATGTATTTCTAGGTACCTGTCAATTTTTCAAGATTATCAAATTTGTTTGAATACATTTTTCATAGTAGTGTATCATTATTCTTTTTATTTTATTTGGATCTGTTGTAATACCAACCCTTTTATTAATTATTCTGGGTATTTGCATCTTTTCCTTTATCCCTCCCTGTGTTAAGTTTGCCAGTAGTCTACTTTGTTAATGTTTTCAAGGAAACAACTTCTTGGTTTGTTGTTTTTTTCCACATCATCTATTTTTACTCTGATCATTATGATTTTCCTTTTATTTTTTGGAGAGTGTATGTTGTTGGCCTTGTTCCAGTTCTTGTAGATGTTGTGTTAGGTTTATTTAGTTTTAATTCCTCCTTTTTTTTCATGTGTGTATTGATTGCTATAAATTGGCCTCTGATTACTCCTTTTTCTGTGTTCCAAAAGCTTGGATATGTTGTGTTATAGTTCTTATTTGTCTGCAGGATTTTTATTTGTTTCTTTTCTCTTTCCTTTATGTGTTTTGTAATCCAATCACTGTTGAGTATTATGTTGTACAGCCTCTGTGTGTTTGTCTTTATGTTTGTTTGTTTGTTTTTTTTCAATTCTTGATTTCTAGTTTTAGAGCATTGTGGTTTGAAAAGATACTTGTAGGATCTCAATAAAAAAAATTGTTGGAGCACATTTTGTGACCTAGCATGTGGTCCTTCTTTGAGACTCTTCCATTTCCACAGGATTTTTCTTCTGTTTTTGTTGGATGGAGGAGTCTGTAGATGTCCGTGACATCAAATTTGCTGATTGTGTTGTTGATATCTTTTGTGTTTTTATTTGAGATTCATTCACTTATTTTGTTATTTGCCTTGAAGTCTGTTTTCTCAGAGGTCAATATTGCTACAAATTTTCTTTCAGTTGCCATTTATTTGGTATGCTTTGGTCGAGCCTCTGGTTTTTAGTCTGTTTAAATCTGTGTTTATGAAGTTTGTTTTTTGTAGGTAGCATGTTGATGGATTGTTTTCTTATCTAGTTTGCTACTCTTTGTCTTTTACTAGTGCATTTAACCCGTGGATAGTCAGTGAGATTATTTATCTTTGTGCATGTTGCTATGAGTATGTATGCAGAGTGTGATTAATTCCTTTATTCTTCCTCTTTATTCATTGTTTTAAATTTTGCTTTATATTTGTTAGCTTTTGTGAAGACTTGCATAGCATATTGGTTTCAGATTTGTTTTCAGTTGTTGATTTTTTGGCCACAGTACCTCGTCGAGTATTTTTTTTGTAGTGATCGCCTTGTTTTGGCGATTCCCATTCATTTCTTCTTGTCTGGAAATACATTTAACTTTTCATTATATTAGAATGATATTTTTTTCTGCTTAAAAGATCCTAGGTCGATACTCTTGTTTTCCTTCAGGATTCTATATATACATCCCTCCATTGCCGGTTACCTGAGTGGTTTCTGCTGAGAAATCTTAAGCTATTCTGATTGCTGTCCCTTTCTACTTAATTGTTGTTTATTTCCTCTGTCTGCTTTTTGAATTTTTTCATTGTTAGATATCTTGAATACAATATGCCAGAGAGTTTTCCTTTTGGTACCTCTCCTGAGATTGATTCTTTCAGCTTACTGGAGAAGTTATTTCATATTTTAGGCATTGAAGAAATTTTTCTTGCAGGAGTTTTTGGACTGTTCTCTATGTGGATTTTTTTCTCCTTTTCTGGAATTCCAATAAGATGTAGGTGTTCCTCTTGGTTTTATCTTATATTGTTCTGAAGTTTTTCTCAAGCTCTTGCATTTTATTGCTGTTTATTCTTATATTTGAGTCTATAAAATTGTCTACAAGCTTTGTCTTCAAATCAGGTTTCTATTTCTTGAATTCTGTTTCCTTTATAGTGTTGCGTAATTCTTCTATTGCAGTGTCCAACATTTGTGTTTGTTTGGAGTTTTTCTTTAAAGGCGTGTATTGAAGTTTCTAGCTTTTATATTCATTCACCCTTTCTCCCAGAGTCTTTCTTCATATGTTATATGAGTGCAGTCGTCATTCTTTTAAGTTCTTTTTTCTGGTAATTACATAACCGGTTAGCCTGTCAATCATTTACATCTGGAAGTTGTTTGGTTGTGTCTGTCTCTCTTATTTTCTTTTTGATATGCTCTATTGTTTCCTTGACATCTTGGTGTAGCTACTAGGGATGTAAGGGAGGTGAGTTTTTGTAGGGGTAGTTAACTCTATTAGTGGAGGATTGGTAGTCACTATAGGTCAAGTATCTCGAGGAGAACATTAGAATGTATGTTGGAGGAGAAAGTGTGGAGGAAAATGTTTGAAGAAGGGGAAAGAAAAGAAAAAGGGGACAAAAGGAGGCTATCAAATAGTGTCAATTGGTGAGCGATGAAAAGAGAAATAGATACAAAATAATTTTCTTTCTTTGCCACAATGGAGGGAAGTTTAATAATAATTCAGATAATTAAGAGAAAATATTTAATATTAGAAGTAGTGAAAAAATAGTAGTGTCTGCTTTCAGGTTTTTGAGGATAAGGAAAGAGAAGGATTGTTAAGAAAAAGTAAATATAATTATTGAGAGCTACAACATAAAAGCTTAGATATTGATATTGAAGGAGGAAAAGGGCAAAAGATAAAAATATTGAAAATAAAAGTAGGAAAACCAATACCAGAGAAAGAAAGTGAAGAGCTGCATATGTATATTTGTTTTGACTTTAAGCTTTGCTCAGTAACTTTCTCTCTGATGTGGGGAAGAGAGATTTGTGTTTCCTGAAGATGAGGTCAGGGCTTTTGGATTGATTCTTGGCCTGTGATTCGAGCACACTAGATGAAGGCCTGTTGAGCAGTTATGTTTGGTGTGTGTAGGTGGGTAATTTTTTCCTCATCAGAGATTTGGAATCTCTCTAATATGATTATGTTCTTTGGTGTCCTGGAGGCCTGGGATTAGATTAGAATATTAGGATATGAATAACTTGTTCTGAGTGGTCTTGGACTGAGTGTACATGAATGGGCTGGGACTCACACCTTCCAGGGGTTGGGGGTTTCAGGAAAGAGTTAGAGGTGTATCAGGGCTGTGCCATTGATCTTGGCGATGGTCTGGAAGGAGGAGCTGAGGGTTAAGTGGTCCTAGGGGACAGGCTATATATCTGCACCACCCGGAATTGTCTAGAATTTCAAAGTGAGATGCTAATTGAAGGATGAGATATAGCTAACTTGAAAATTAAGGATGTGTTAAGAGGCTAAAAGGGGAGGGGAGTATATTGAAAGAAAATAATAATAATGAAGATTTTGTATTGACAAACAGCTGGGGAAGTAGGTACTGGTTAAGGGTGATTTCTAAGAGTAGTGCTTGATCTTGTTTTAAACAGGAATGTTTTAAATAGGAATGATAGAATACACAACAACCACACCAATTAAAGAAAGAACAGCCTGGGTCTAAACCAGAGGTTCTCAACCTTCCTAATACTGGGACCCTTTAATACGGTTCCTCATGTTGTGGTGACCCCCAACCATACAATTATTTTTTCCTTTTTGTTTTTTGCCCCCATACAATTATATTCATTGCTACCTCATAACTGTAATTTTGCTACTGTTACAAATCGGGTGACCCCTGTGAAAGGATCATTTGACCCCTAAAGGGGTGGTGACCTGAAATCAGGTCTGCGTGGAGTAGAAATTGTTTGGGTAATTGGTGCCAGGGACTAGTAGTAAGTTGTTTTACCTTTGTCATCTTTTAGGATGGCAGGGCAGGTTTGAGATTTAGGCTAGGGGACTGGTTTTGGCATCTGGTAGGGCTGAGAGTCCTATATTCCTTTAAATTTCATTTAATTTTCATAAAGGAATAGATATCAGGTGGATCAGGATGGAGGGGGAGAGGGTCACTATTCAGGTGATGAGGGTTATCAAGTTGGGTTTGGGAAGTGGGGTCTGTATCTGCCAATGACCTAGGTCTCTAGGTTGTTGCTTTAAGCAGCTTAGGGTGGTTTATTGTGGTGCTTATCAGGGCCAGGTGAACTCAGACAGGCTGTAAATTATGCAGTCTACCCAGGTCCTCATCCAGGAGAGCCCTCTCTACCCTGGAATTCATGGCTCTGGTGTCACACACAAGCTTGCTGCCTGAAGATAGGTCACAGTTCTAGAGCGTGAGGTTCACTCATATGCCTGAGTGGTCTCCTGCCACCAAAGGATGCAGTAAGTGAATGGATTCTGTGGGCCAGGTGGTGGGGTATAAAGCCAGGGATTTAACTAATCTTCTCAAGTTTGCTCCCATTCCCTTCTCCCTATCTCTTAGTGCTTTGCTTGTACTGTGATGCTAATACCTCTTTTGTTGGGGGAAAACAATGTCTAGGCAAACCAAGGGGGATTAGGGGTGAGATGAAAAGGCAGCCCTTGGAAGACCCTGTTTTAAGTTATCCCACGAGAGGCCATGTAGAACTGCACTCCAGAATGGGGACAGTACAGATAGTGCCAGATATGGTTGGAGTTTCCCAAACTTTCTTTGAAAGCCTTGCACAGTTCTCCTTCTGAGTCTTGGCCAGCTGTGTTATCAGTAAAGTAGGATTCTTTTGACATCCCTTTGGATATTTTCTTTCTTTCTTGTCTTCTATTTTAAATATTCAGTTTTATTGGCACCTAATGCATGTAACTTACTATTTAATATTCCAATCATTCAATCATATTAAGGATTGTACAATCACTGCCACAATCAATATTATTCTTTTTTCTTTTTTTTTTGGTTTTGTGGGCACCACTGCCTCTGGTGGTCGTAGGCGCCACCCAGTGCCGCTCCTGAGAGCCGCCGCTGGATTTGAACCGCCAAGCCTGTGGGCCGCAATCCAGCAGCACTCAACCACTTAAGTCACCGGGGCTCAGCCCGACAATCAACATTAGAACTCCCCCCCACCCCACCCCATGGTTATATCACCTTTAAAATTTGTTGTGTAATCACAATCAATTCAGGTGCTCCCACCTTCATTGTTTGTTCCCTCCATCCCCTCCAAGCCCTTGCATCAGTTATTATGTCTATGCACTCACTCCTGTGCTTCACAAACTGGGAAGCCCAAATGGTATGCTTCCTCCCTGTGGACTTAGTCGACTCCTCACTTGGATGGTTGCTTCTTTCCTGTCCTTGTTGTGACCTTTTGCTTTCTTCATGAATGATGCCCTTGAGGTACTCCCACAGCCTATCAAGTCTTCTGTCATGAGGGTTCAGTGCATCAAATATGCTTTTGCGATGCGATTGAAATGCAAATAGGATAGAGTCAAAATCACGTTTTGGTTTTCATAGACTTGTTTTAATTTTCTTCAACTTTATCCCAGACAATGAATGGCCTGTTCCACATTCAGTCATTGACCTGTTTGTAGCTGATGATCATCTCCATCTTCTCTTCCCCAGATGTAGTCCTTTTGATTTCTGTGTGTCTCCATCTGGGAAGCCCAGCTGTGTAAGCACCTTTTGGACTGTTGAAAAAAGGTATTTACTATGAGCAAGTCATTTGTTTTACAAAATTCTGTCCTGTGATCTCTCAGTATATTTCTATCACCAAAACATTATTTTCCAATTACTGATCTGCCTCTTTTGTTTCCAAAATTTGCATTCCAATTCTCAATGATTGACAGTGTATCTTGATTGCTTACTTGATAAATTTCTGACTGAAGACATAGTATTCTTAAATTTCTTCATCACTAGCTCTTGTTTTTATTGTGCAAATTTGAATAATAGTTGAGTTGATTAATTTCCTTAAAGGCATATATATATATATATATATATATATATATATATAATCCCGTCACAGACAGCATTGTACTTCATGGTTGATCTTGTAATATTCTTTTTGACAATGGATATCACACCATTCCTCTTGATTGTGTTATTCCTGGTATAGTAAGTCATGTGACTTTCTGATTCAAAATGGCCAATATCAGTTCATTTCAGCTCACCAATGCCAAGATATCAATCTTTAGGCTTTCATTTCATTTTTACCACTTCCAATTTTCCTTTATTCATACTTTCATATTTTAATTCTTAGCATTTTTTTAACAGTTTTGCCTTGCCTTGAGTCATGCCCCCAAAGCAAATGAAGATCTGGAAGGAGCCACTCCCATAGGCTTTACTTGACTCATGTCACCATGGTCAACTCCACTCAAAGAAATCAGCTTCTCTTTAGTCACATTTGAGTATCCTTTGATCCAATGCGCATACCCTATCTCTGACAATGTTATGCTTCCATTTTTCTGGCCTTCAGTATCTGACAATGTTTTGAAGCTATGCACTCCCACTTGTCTGTCAGTTTGTCATATGTGGTGGCTTGTATGTTGCTGTGATGCTGGAAGAAATGTCACTGGTATTTCAAATGCCACCAGGGTCACCCACAGTGAACAGGTTTCAGCAGAGCATCCAGACTAAGAATAGACAAAGAATTAAAGACTCTACTCCCTACTTCAGAGGAAAGAGCTTTCGAAAACCTTAAACAGAGATGGTTGTGTACTAACATACAAAGTGTGGACCATGTTGAAACTTTTTATTAATTTCTTAACAACCTACCTCTGTCCTCTCGGAATACTGGATGGAAGGTGGGAAGGGCTTCATTAGTGGAGTGTATTATTGCAATGTTACCTGAAATCATTATGCTACCTAATTAATTTAGATGTGACATCATAGGACATTTTGTTGTCTTATTTCTTCCACATGGACTTTGTTCTGAGAATCTGGAAGGGCTTTGAAATAATATGGACAGATTTTCCCTCATGTACCCTAAATCAAGAGGAAAAACTATTGTAGTGTTTTAGTGTTGAAATGGTGCTGATGAAAATATTTATCCTTTTCTTTACCCTGGTGATTTAGTGAATAATCTGAAAATGTGATTGAAGAGAAGGTTCATTGCCGGGAATATAAATTATATAATAAAATAGTTTAATAGGCAGAAAACCGCTAGTTACTGTTCATCTGGGAAAAAACTCACCCTAACATTATACAAGTAGTCTGGTGGCCTAGTGGTTATGCGTTGGACTGCACTCTGAAAGATAAGCAGTTCGAGACCACTAGCAAGCTCTGTAGGAGAAGACGCTTTCCACTCCAGTAAACAGTTACAGACTCAGAAACTCATGGGACACTTCTATCCTGTCCTATAGGGTCACTTTAGGTCAGCATCAACTTGATGGCAGTGAGTTTGATTTTCATTTGGAAGATTGTACTGTATTTTCTTACCATATCCTTTAAAAATTATCTTATTTTCCTTGAATATTGTGTCACATTACTATGCTACAAGGATGAAAATAATTACAAATATGTGATTTCATTCCTTTAATAATTTAAGATATAGTGCAAATATGTCTATGCTCTTATGTGGTTTTGTTTGTTTTGTTTTATCTATTTATTGAAATCATTTTATTGGGGGCTGTACAATGCTAATCACAATTCATGCATCCATTGTGTCAAGCACATTTGTACATATGTTGCCATCATCGTTTTCTTTTGTTGTTGTTGCTGTTGTTGTTTTGGGGGCATCATTGCCCTCTGGTGGTCGTGGGAGCTACCCAGCCTTGCTCTTGGGAGATGCTGCTGTATTTAAACTGCCAAGCCCGTGAACTGCAGTCCTGTACTCAACCACTACACCACCGGGGCTCAGCCCTCCATCATCGTTTTCAAAGCATTTTCTTTCTACTTGAGCCCTTGGTGTCAGCCGCTCATTTTTCCCCTTTCCCCCCCTTCCTTTCCCTCCCTCTCTTATGGACCCTTGGTAATTTATAAATTTGTATTATTTTTCCATGTCTTGCACTGTCTGGTGTTTCCCTTTACTCTCATGTCTGTTGTCCATCCCCCTGGGAGGGGGTTATAGTAGACCTTTGTGGTCAGTTTCCCCTTCCTCCCCCCACCTTCCCCTCCTTGTATGGCTACTGTCAATATTGGTCCCAAGTGGTTTATCTCTACTGTAGTCCCTGTGTCTCCAGTTCTTATCTGTACCCATGTACGTACTCTGGTCTATCCAGATTTGTAAGGTAGAATTAGGATCATGATCGTGGGGGGAAGGAAGCACCAAAGAACTAAAGGAATGTTGTGTGCTTCATCAGTGTTACACTGCACCAGGACTGGCTCATCTCCTCCCTGCTACCCTTCTGTAAGGGGATGCCCAATTGCTTCAGATTGACTTTGGGCCTCCACTCCACACTCCTCTGCCCCCCATTTATATTATGGTTTTTTCTTCTGGGTCTTTGATGCCTGATACATGATCTCATCAATATCCCATGATCACACAGGCTGGTGTGCTTCTTCTATATGGACTGTGTTGCTTCTCAGCTAGATGGCCACTTGTTTATCTTCAAGCCTTTAAGAACCTAGACTGTATCTTTTGATAACTGGGCACCATCAGCTTCTTCACCACATTTGCTTATGCACACATGTGTCTTCAGTGATTGTGTCAGGAAGGTGAGCATCTCAGAGTGCTGGATTATTAGAACAAAGTGTTCTTGTGTTGAGAGAGTACTTGAGTAGAGGTTCATTGTCCATCTTCTTCCTTAATAACCTATAAATATATGCCATCTTCTTCCTTAATACAAAACTTATAAATATATGTACATATATCTATTTCCCCCTCATCATATATAAATATATTTACATATGTGCATGCCTATAGTTAGACTCTATAAATACCTTTTGCCTCCTCGTTCTTTCCTTTACTTCCTTTTATTTTCTCCTTGTTTCACTATCATGTTCAGCCACATTTCCTGTAATCAAGTCCTGCCAGACCTCTTACACCCTCCTTGCCATCAATGTTCGGTCACTTGTTGTTCCCTTGTTCCTGGGTTTGTTAACACCCATTGTAATGTTGTTTATACCTACATTTTACTACACTTGATCTTAGTCAAAAGGCTGAGAAGTGATATATACCTACATTTTAATGGCTGAAAATGTTTTTTAATTTATAAACTTACAATTATTTAAATTTAGCTTGGTTAAACTTAGTCTAATTTAACTTAGGTAATTTAGTATTAGAATTTGACATCTCTTCAATTTTACTATTTAAAATATTTTTATTAAGATAACTTAGTATATGAAACTTTTTGTTATTTTAATTATTTAAGAGCAAATTCACAGAAATTAAATTGTAGGGTAAAATACTGGAGTCTTTTAGATTCTTGGTGAAATGCAAAATTTATTTCAAAACTGGTTTTACCAGTTTGTTATTCCACTATCTATAAATTTCTTTATTTAGTCTTGTGAAAGTCTCCATTTATTTACTAAGAAAAGGGTGGAACCCATTGTTTTGTCTATATGTCTATAGCTGTATGTATAGATATAGAAACACTATTACAATATCAGGTTTGTGTGTGTTTATGTGTTGGGCAGTATGTAGAAAATTGTAGCTTAATGTGTCTAACAAACAATCTTTCCCTGAGAAATAGGCTTAGCAAGCCAGATGGTGAGTGGGATAAAATGGCCTTCTTCGTATTGTGCGCACATTTCTTAGTCTTTGTCACCCTCTCTGTTCTTAGGCAGTAGAGTCAATGGGAAGGCTTGTTGGCAAATCCAGAAGGCAAAACCTAATCACTACTCAGAATTTTCCTCATTTGCTCAGGATCTATTCATCTAGACTTTTTTTTTTTTAAAATATGTGTATTTTCCCTTGGCAAGACCATAATTTCTTCTTTCTGTCCCTGTCTTCATCATAATTTGTGTCCAATGAACACAGATGTAATGGGCAAAGTATTCCTTCATTTGAGTCTCCCTTTCATTCTTTTAATTCCAAACTGGTACTCTTCCTGGAGGACTGTGTTACAAAAGACTGGAATGTCCCAGACAATGTTTAGTGCATAATGGTTTTAAGGGGCTTCATATTTGCAAGAAATTAAGCCACCTCCTGTAAGATGTAGACAACATCTGTTACACAAAGTCACCATTAATAATAACACCAGGATTCCCTTTGTAGCTGATTTCTATCCAGCTGCACCTACTCATACAAGATTCCAGAATGAAGGCTACACATCTATCTGTCAGTTCAGAATGACTTTGGAATACAACACAAAAACCAAAAATAAATTTTTGTTAACCTATGAAATAAATCAGAGGTAAGCACCACTGCTTCTAAATTCATCACAGCCAATTAATCATCTCCATTAGGTTTTTGAAGAAGATGTCCCAGATCTCAGATTGGTGATCCAGTAATAAGTAGACTTCTGGCACCTGTATGATAGGGACAAATATGCCCGTCAACTCATCAATTACAAGCTCTCACTCCAGAACTTTACTCAGATAGCAGTCCCATTTGTACCAAGAGGTCTATTATTAAATATTATCTGATGAACCCTGGTGATGTCATGGTAACAGGTTGAGTTGTGATCTGCAAAGGTAGCAGTTCAAAACCACTAGCTACTCCACAGGAGAAAGACGGGCCATTGTAATGTCCATTAACAGTTACAGTCTCAGCATAATGATCTCCCTAAAAATTCCTATTAGGACTAGTTAGCTATGACTAATAGTTTGATGCATTATCATTATTTAAGCTTATACTAATTGTTAAGATTCTTAAATGTATATCATGTTATTAGGAAGCATTAAGAAGAGTTATCAGGAGAACTCCAGTTCACAACCAATCTGTACAAAATATCTCTGTCACAATTTATTGCTGAATTATTCTGGTATATTTTCATCTCTGGATTATACATATTATAGTATAATATGTCAATTTATAAATTTGCAATATCTACTCAAGCGCGTTCCATGGTTCAGCTTTGGTGCTACATGCCAGGAGAATCTACTGGAGAGCAAAATTAGCAAAGGCTTTAAGTGCATGTAGGTTTACCCACTAGCGAGGAAGAGTTAACAAGTGTAGGAGACTATAAGGCTACTGTGATTGAGGGATATCATGTTGAATGGAGTTAAGAGAAGGCTTCCATTTTACAAAATTCTAAATAAAGCAGTGCGAATTTAAATGAAAAGATCATTCTAAGCTTAAGGAACAGCAATTGCAAAGAACTCAAATTTGTCAAGAGAAAAAGGAAATTCAAAAAAGAACTGATATGTTGGAATTGTGTCAGTCACTTGGAGAATATTGAATACACCGTGGACTATCAGAAGGACAAACAAATCTCTCTTGGAGAAAGTACAGCCAGAGTGTTCCTCAGAGGCCAGGTTGACAATACTTCATCTTACTTGTTTGGGGTATGTCATCAGTAGGAGACAATCACTCAAGAAAGAGATCCTGCTCCCTAGAGTAGAGGGTGAGTCAAAAAGAGTGAGAATCTCAAGAGAGGGATTGGAACAGTGGCTGCAGCAGAGGGCTCAGATAGGAACGGTGGTGAGGATGTTGCAGGACTGGACTATGTTTTGTTCTATTGTACATAGGGTCATGAGTTTGAGTCAATTGCAAACCATATACCAACAAACTTGGCAAGTAGAAGAAACAATATGGAAGCTTGTAAGTTCTGATTCAAGAAGGAAAGGAGATGAAAACAAGCCGAGAAGGTGAGCGATTCTACTATTTTAGGAGAGTCCCGAGGGACGTAGTAAGAATGGGAGGTTTTACATTGTATGCAGAAGAGCCTTCAATGGTTTTATGATGTGCAGAACATAGAAGGCGAAATCAAAAAGTAAGATAAGCTGAGTACCCACCCATGGCAATGGTGGAGACACCCCAAATGGTCTCCTCACCTGAACTCTGTGGCCTTCACCAAGCTGGGGAAGAGGGACTGACAGCACCACACACATTCCTAGATGAGTTGGCTGGGTGAGGCGCCTTGTGGAAGGTGAGTAATGGATACAGGTGTGGGAAGATGGAAAGACACTGGCATTGAAGACTGCCTTCTTCCAGATCTAGGCTAAATTGGACTCTGCATAATTATCCTCTCTTTGATACCTAGCCATGTCTATCATTGAGGAATGCATATATACATATATGTGGTGCTTAATTGTCATAGCAACATTTTCATACATGTTTTTTAACCTGCAGTTGAATTTTCTCCTTAAAATTTCAGTGTATTGTAACTCCTCCCTGATTACGCGTGTGTTTATGATCAGTGGTTTTCAAAGTTTTTAAACTTTGCTTAAGTCCTACTTCAGATATACCATCATCAACCCCTCTGAGGAATTCTCCCCGCCCCCCCCCCACTCCACTTACTTGGTAACAATGTTGTACTGGTGGGTGGCTTTATAAAAATACTCAAAATAGAGAAAATGAGTTTATTAGTATATTTTATCTTAAGGGCAGGAAGTAGGTCATCACTGTATTCTCATACCTTGAAAAATGTTGACAGATTTTGTTTTACTCTGCATGCATATGTGATGTCACATATGTTAAATGTCCAGATAATTAATAATCTAAAATGAAGAACTTTCCTGTAATCACATTATGACTATAAGTTAACCTACAAATGGTCCCAGAATTAAGGAATCATCTTTGAATTCTGTAGCTCTCAGTTAGTATACCATCAAAATCATTGAGTTTTGAAGCATGTAGTCTTTCCTAAATGATAAATAAGGCTTCTGAAGTGAATGGCACTTGAATAATATCCATATTTATGCACATTGACTCATTTAAACTATGCAATTATCCTTTCAGATAGATGAGGATACTTTCAGATGAGGAAAGTCATGCTGCAGTGCACACAGGGCTGAAGTGGCAGCTGGGATGTAGGCTCAGGCAGATGGATACCTAAACCCACAACTCACACAAAACTTCCTACTCGCCAAACTGTCCTGCTTTGTCCTAAGAGCTCAGGTGGGAGGCAATCTTTGCATCGTATTTGCCTTTATTTTCTCTAGCTTGACTTGAGTTTGGTTCTCGCTTGACTTGATAGTTTGCTCCTTCTTTGCTCATGAATCTGTCATTGACTGTGTTTACGCCAGTTCTCATATTGCTTCTTCAAAGTGGCAAGAGTCTCTCTGCCTCTGTTGTTCCCTGCTCTCATTCATCTTCTTCAAGGACACGGAACAAGAGACCAATCAATCCTGGTTCCACATTCCAAAAGCAGAGATATGATCTTGTAACTCTTCCTGTATGTAGGAGAAACTTTCAAACTTTCAGAATGGTTTTCAAAGTTCTTGGTGTTCAGTTCCTATACCTTTCCAGCTTGATCTTCTTTCATTCCATCTGATGAATCTTGTGGTCCCATAATGAGTCAGCCACCCATAACTAGGTGCCTCTGCTCCTTTGCTCAAATTCTTCTGTTTGAAAAGTGCGGCCCTCTATCTGGTCATTGATGGCACAGTGGATTCTGTAAGAGAAAGAGGAGTCCATCTGTTTCTATAAAGATTTACAGGCTCAGAAGCCATGTGGAGCAGTTTTATTCTGTCCTTTAGGGTGACTATAAGTTGGGATTGATTCTCAGCAGTGGATTTTTTTCCCCCGCAGCCTATCATCAAGTCCTATTTTCTGTTCATGAAAACTTTTCGTTTCCTTGGAGATCCTGCTCAATGGCCATCTCCTTGGCAAACCCTTCAGTGGCTCTTTTGAATTGGAAGTAATTGCTCTCAGGGGACACTTTATCTAACTCCATAATCTTTTACTCCCAATTTGGATAGATTTAAAAGCTCTGAAAACAGCAAGAAAATATTTTATAATTTTATGGAAACATTTTTGGCAATTAACCTATTCCGAATGGACATGAGACTATAGTCCTTATACTTCTCAGTGTGAATATTCACTTACTTGATTTGATGATTGCCTGCTTTCCCATCTTCCTTTGTGGGTTTTATGAAAAATATGGTGTATACATTACATTACCATAAAATCTGAAGTTCGAGCACATCGAGCGTTTTGAGTGAGGATATTAAGGACCCATACCTATCATTCACTACATCACTTGATATCAAAATGGATGTTCTCCTTCATCTCACTTTGTATCTAAGGGCTGGTATCATGATGTTTTTATCTGAAGAGGATCAAGCTGGTATGTAAATGATATCACCACATATTTCAAGTATATAGAGGCATCAAGTACAAGCATTCCCTAAACTCACCTTGTAGTCAGTCACCTCTCGATATTCCATTCTTTTTTCAGATTGTCTGGCTACTATGCACAATAGCTTCACAGTGGGTTCCCAGAGAGCAATGGTGATGGGAATGATGCAGGACCAGGCAGGGTTCCATCTGTCATACGGGGAGTTGCTATGTACCAAAGTTAACACAATGGCACCGAGACAACATAGTTACTTTGTCAGGAAGTGAAAAATTTTCAATACTATTAAATTTTATTAAAGTTTACATCTGTATGAATCTTTTGACTCTGTATTAAATTTCACCCCTTTCTTTGAATGTGATTGTTTTAATTATTCCCTATATTCTCTTTTCTCATTGGCTCCTTATATTTTATCTATAAGAAAATTTAGGTCTCCCCACACTCTTTTTTCTCAAAAAAAAAAAAACCTTCTTTATCCTTTTTTTTTAATGCTGACTAAATAAATAAGTACATATACAAGTAAACAAGTAAGTAAAAAGTCAAAGTTCTGTCTTAAGATAATAAATCAAGTAATGATTGCAGAGGAAACAATAGAATTAGAAAAATCTCCATGCTATAATTATCATAGCAATAAGTGATTAAGCCAAAATCATCAGTGGGTACTAATAGTGATTGCCAATTGTTTAATAAGGAACCGTATATTTACACACTCGCAGTGTATCTACCTACAAATTACTTATTAATGTCAGAGGGAAGATAGTTACTTTACAGTTGGGAAAACTGGCAGAAGCATAATGCATAATATCCTGACAAGAATACAATATCACTTCTCACATATTCCTGCAAAAATTAATTACCTTGTTCTTAATAATAAAGAAAAGCAACATTAAACTCACATTGAGGAACATTTTGCAAAAGAACTCGTTTTTGACAGTCCCCTCCCTTTCTCCCATCCCCAAACAAAATCAGAAGGGATTGGGTCCAAACTTGGGCAGGAGTGTTCACAGGCTTCCGAGCCCTGGACTGAGAGGCCCAACTTACAGATAGATTTAGGTCTCCTGTGGATGGGATTCCAAAGCCTGGCTGGAACTTTTGGTGACTTGACTGTGGAAGAACTTCCCAGAGCACCAAGAGGACAGATCAACTCTGGTGTGTGTGTGTGTGTGTGTGTGTGTGTGTGTGTGTGTGTGTGTGTGTAACATTAGGAGGGCACATATTAGGGGAGAAAATCAGCACAGCAATGATTGTTTCCTTCATGACTGACACCTGCCTGCCTATCCACCCAAATTCACACAGACAGACAGAAACTAGGCCCAACTCAGACATACATAGGGCCTGCAAAAAGAGCTTCTGTCTCTTCTTGGTCCCATGATGTTGGTCTGGTAGATCACTGCTGGGTAAGTCCAGGCAACTTTTGAGCCAGCTTCAAAGCTAGTACTTTGACAGAGGGAATAGTTAATTGTTTTCTGTCTTTGGATCCTGTTGGGATAGGCTGGGGCCTAATTGCCTGGCCACTCATAACCATCTGGATTTCACAAGTGCAGGGGGGTTGCTTTATACTAAGAGACCCACAAGAATGAGATCTCTAGAAAATACTAGTCAATACTAGTAGAAACAGGAGAAAACAATCGAACTATCTGGAATGCATACAGAGGTGGACCTAGAGGAACTCATGTAGGAGAAGAGGGTCTGGGATCCTTCCAGGAGGGAGATTACAGTAATGATCTCCAAGTATTTTGAATGACTGGAGGAAAAAAAAACTTGCTAGAAATAGAAAAACAAAAACAAAAAAACTCAGAAACTAGAAGCATTTATACAGGAACTCAGAAATGTTCTAAAAGGTCATTCTGATAAAATAAATGAAAAGCTGAAAATAATTTAAAAGCTTCAAATAGAAATGTAAAAGGCAAACACCAAAATATTTTAACTGAATAACCTTTTGAAAGAATGAAACAGAAGAACTGAAGGAAATTGGAATCAGTGATCTCAAAGATAAATCTCTCAAGACCAAGATACAAGAAGATCACACTATGAAAATGCCCAAATAAGTTAATAATAATCCAAGGAGCATTATCAAAAGGAACAATTTATATTTGAGAAATAACGCAATACCGAAAGAATAAACATTAACCACAGGAAAAAAATAGTTGATAAAGTATTAAGGGAGGATTTTCCTCATATTATGACAACATAAAATAACTATTCAAGAAGCTCAAAGAACTTGAAACAGAACTGAACCCCAAAGAAAATGACGATGGCATTTTATAATCACATTTTCTAATAGTAAGGAAAAGGAAACAATCCTGAGAGAAGCACATATATAAAGCCCAGTCAATTAGGATAAGTTCAGATTTCTTTATAGAAACCATGCAAGCAAAAAAACCAAGTGATTGATATATTCAAAATTCTGAAAGAGAAAACCCAGCAACTACAAAGCCTACATCCAGCAAAATTATCCCTCTCAAATATGAGGGAGAAATATGTCACTTTAAGATTAAACAAAATAACAGGAATTGGTCAAAGCCAGACCACATTTACAAAAAATATTAGAAGAAATTCTTTGAAGAGAGAATCCATAACAAAAATAGACTAGCTTATAAGTAACAGAAAATATATTATTACAGAGAAAAGTTATAGCTTAAGCAATACACAAAGTGAAATAGAGCTAAATGGTTCAAAACAAAGAACCACAGATAACAATTCTGCAATGAAGACCAAAACCAAAAATCTGGAAGGAATAGAGTAGACAACTGATGGTCAAATGGAGAAGATAGTGAATCATTTTGAAAAGACAACAGACTGCTGAATTTGGAAAGAAAATTAAAAAAAAAACAATTCTCAAAGAAAAATCAAAACCTCAAAAAAACAGAGAAAAATCAAATAAGCAAAGTTCAGCAACCAACTAAAAACCAAAAAAATGCAAAGATAGTATTAACAAGGAAACTCATAAACAAAATTAATGCAACAGAAAAATTATAATGAAAATGGAAACTAGTATCACCATTACATATATACATAAACAGGATGATGCCAATAAAATTATACATCTCAAAAACAATACTGAATATAAATTGATTGAATTAATTCAATTCAGATAAAGACTAATAGAATGGATAAAAAACATGAACCTTTAATATGATGCTTCCAAGATACACACCTTAGATATAAAGTCAAACAGACTAAAAGTCAAAGGATGGAAAAAATATATATCAAATTAGCAGAGGTCAGAATAAAGTGGAAGTAGCAATATTAATCTCACAAATTAAACATTGAAGTATAAGATATAATGAACTACAAAGAAATTTACTAACTGAAAACCTTAATTGAACAAGAAACCATCACTATAATTAATAATGAATGAAAGACCTTACTTAAAATATGTTAATCATCCAGCACCAATCTACGAAGTCCTCCTCAATCTCACAAAACACACACAATGATGCAGACTGTAGGAGGAAAGCTGAATCAGTGAGCTTGTTCGCATCTCAGCTGCTCCAGCAACCAGGGCTGCCTCAGGGTAAGTCCATGTGGCCCCTCCTCAGGGATGTCTCATAGGAAGTGAGCCCTGCCAGCTGAAGCAGGGAACTGTCTAAGGCAGCTGCACCCAGGTCCAACCATCAGAAAACAAGAGACCCAAGAACTAAAAAGGCGAGGCCTACTGAGCCATTTATCCGTCCGCCCTTCAATTAATCCCACGTGTTTATCGGCCAGGTTGGCAAAATAAACTTTGAATATCTCAGGGTGGGGAGAACTGAAGAAAAAAATCAAGCTCAAGTTGCCACATTGAAGGATTCAAATGGGCAAAATATTGAATGATACAGGAAGTATCCAAAGAAGATAGAAGTATACAGAGTCAATGTACCCAAAAGAATCAGTCTATACTCAATCGCTTCACTAAGCTGCACTGAAGGCATTATTGAAGAACGAACTCCAGAAATTGACAAAACCATTTGAAATGTTTCAGCAAGTGGATGAAGCTCTGGAAACACTGACTAGACATCTCTGACTAGACAATTGGGAGACAGCTACTTTGCCAACTGAATGCCAACTCCAGAGATCCATATTGTACCCATACCAAAGGGAAAGTGACCCAATATAATATGGAAAATATTAAATAATATAAAAATACATTAATCAAATTCTTATATTAAGAGTCAAATAGACTATACTACAAAAATACACGGAGACTTCCAACACGCAACTTTCGAGCAAAGATCCATCAACTAGAGAGAAAGTCAACAAAGATATGGAAGAACTAAATAACATGATTAATCAACTTGATCTCCTGGATATATAGAACATTTCACCCAACAAAAGAAGTTTCACATTCCTGCCTAGTCCTCATGGTGCATACTCCAGAATAGATCACCGAATAGGTCATAAAACAAGCATCAACAATTTCTCAAAAATTAACATACTAAAACCATTTTTTCAAATCACAGAGCTGTAACATTACAAGTCAATCATGTGATGATAAACACACCAATATCAAATACATGGAAATCGAATAAAACTTTTCCTAAAATCTACTAAGTAATTGAAGAAATAAAGAACACACGAAAAACATTTCTTGAAGCAAATGAGAACCAAAATAGAACACACAAAAACCTGTGAGACATGGTACTATCTCAGGAGCTTATAGCAATAGATGCACACATGAAAAAGAGAGAAGTAAAATAAACAAATCCTCAGACAATAGAAGAAAACAAACATTGAAGATCAGGGCAGAAATAAATGAATCAGGCAATAAAAACTATAGGAAGAAAAATCAAGACAAGAGATGCAGTCTTTGAAAAAATCAAAAATTGGTAAACCACTGACAAGTATAACAAAGGAAATGGAAAAAAAGTTTTACAAATAAGAAATTTAATGGGTGACATTATAACAAAACCAAATGAGATTTTTAAACCCTGCAAAGTATTATGAAAGAATATAGTGTAATCATGGTCCCAAAGTGGTACCATAAAATATTTAAGCATTTCCTGTCTATAGCCTATTGTTTTCAAAGAACAAGAAAATTTGATTTCAGAATCAATAGAGTTCACTTTCAAAGAAAAAGATTGAAAGCCTAGAATAAGTGGATAAATTAATTTCTAGAAATGCATTATCTAAATAACATGAGAAGAAATAGAGCATCGGGGGCAGAGCCCCAGTGGCGAAAGTGGTTGAATGCAGGACTGCAGCCCGCGGGCTTGGCGGTTTAAAACCAGCAGCAGCTCTCAGGAGCTGCACTGGGTAGCGCCCACAACCACCAGAGGCAGTGATGCCTGCCCCCCCCTAAACAAACAAACAAACAAACAAACAAAAAAGAAATAGAGCATCCTAAAACCAAATAACAAAGCTCCCAACATAAAAATTCAGGGGCAAATGGTTTTAATGGAAATTATAACAAACATTTAGAATTGGTATTATCACAAATTTTATGTGACTACTTCACATTATACAAATGGATAATGCACTATCAAACATTTTATGAAGTAACTATAACTTTGATACCTAAACCAGCCCAATTGACCTCTCTGTTCATGGGTTCCTCCATGTGGTTATGTTGCCCTCGAAATTTGACGTGCCATGGTGGGGTCTACATGCACATTCCCAATTGTGTGGAAACATAACCAATACTTTCATCCTGGGTGGCAGGATATGCTTTTATTTAAAATCCTATATAAATAAATAGAGTTAAGAGAAAGAGATAGCTTAAAAACTCCCCAGGTTGCTACTCCTTGGTTCTAAACATTTGTCTGAGTTGCTCAAAAAAGATGGAAAGCTAATTAAAAAATTATTTTATTAAGGGCTCATGCAGCTCTTCCATCCATCCATCCATCCATCCATCCATCCATCCATCCATCCATCATCCATTGTGTCAAGCGCATTTGTACATTTGTTTTCATCATCATTTTCAAAACATTTTCTTTCTAGTTGAGCCTTTACTATCAGCTCCTCATTTTTACCCTCCCTCCTCCCCTCTCCCTCGCTCACAAACCCTTGATAATTATATATATATATTATAATGTACATATATACACATACACATATATATCTTACATTGACTGATGTTTCCTTTCATCCACTTTCCTGTTGTCTGTCCTCCTGGGAGGGGGTTATAGATAGATTGTTGTAATTGGATTCCCTTCCCCACCCTACCCCCCACCTTCCCGTTACCCTCCTGGTATTGCTAATCTCAATATTGATCCAAAGGGGTTTATCTCTCCCGGATCCCCTGTATTTCCAGCTCTTATCTGTACCCATGTACATGGCTCTGGTCTCGCCAGATTTGTTAGGTAGAATTGGGGTCATGATAGTTGGGGGGTGGGGGGAGAAGCATGAAAGAACTAGAGAAAAGTTGTATGTTTCAGTGGTGCTATACTGCACCCCAACTGGCTTGTCGCCTCCCTGAGACCTTTCTTCTGTAAGGGGATGTCCAATTGCTTACAGTTGGACTTTGGGTTCTCTGCCCTCTACTACCCTCATTCACAATGATATAATTTTTTGCTCTTGGTCTTTGATGCCAATTCGACATCTCATGATCACACAGGCTGGTATGCTTCTTTGTTGCTTCTCAGCTAGATGGCTGTCTGTTTATCTTCAAGCCTTTAAGATCCCAGACACTGTATTTTTTTTTGTTTTAGGGCATCACTGCCCTCTGGTGGAAGGAGTAGGAGGTCTAGCCTTTGCCCCTGTGGAATTGAACCTCCATCCCAGTGGGCCGCAGTCCCACGCACAACCACTACGCCAGTGGGGCTCAGCCCAACACTATATCTTTTAGTAGCTGGGCACCATCAGCTTACTTTAGCACCTTTGCTTATGCACATATTTGTCTTCAATGATCTTGTCAGCAAGGTGCACATCGTGGAATGCCTGGTTATTAGAACACAGTGTTCTTGCATTGTTCTCTACTTGAGTAGAGGCCCAATGTCCATCTGCTACCTTAATACTAATACTACAAATATAGGTACATAGATCTATTTCCCTATGGCCATACTAAATATATTTACATATGTACATGTCTGTATTTAGACTTCTATAAATGTTTTATGCTTCTTAGTTCTTTCCTCTATTTCCTTTTACTTACTTTTTGTTCCACTATCATGTTTAGTCTTCATATGGGTTTCAGTCTTCATGGTTGCATTGCCCTTGATCAAGCCCTACCAAGTTTCCCACACTCTCCTACTCATGGATTTTAGATCACTTATTGTTCCCTTGTCTCTGGGTTTGTTAACACCCATTTCCTTTCCCCTGCTTACCCATCTCCTATGTCCCCTACTGCTCCCCAAACCATTGGTTCTCTGGATTGTATATCCCACCTATCTTATCTAAATAGATATACAGAGACAATAATAATCACAAAAACAAGACATAGAAAAAGAAATCAACAAAGAAAACAAAGCTACCATAACAACAAACCCAGCAAAAACAGAAAAGAAAAGTCTATAAATAGTTTCAGGTCTTTTAGTTGCCCTGCAGGACTGTTTCCAGTGAAGCCTGATGGGGTGCCACACCTTGGTCCAACAGTCCATCTCTGGAATTCCCTAGGGGCTTCATTGCTCTATTCCTCTTGCTGTTCTGTTGCACGTCCTTAGTGCCTTACTTTAATGTGGTGGGATCAGATCGGACACAATTCCCACACAGTGTCTTCAGTGATGTCCCTGAAGCAATATGGATCAGTGAGGGACATTGTGTCTCAATGTTGGGCCGGCCCTGTGGTCCTCTCTGTACATTGGCTGCTCTGAGCAGGAATATCAGAGTTTTGTGGGCCAGAATGTATTTCACTCTCTCCCTTCCACATCATTTGTCATTTGTGCTAATCATCATATGTATCCCTCTCCCTGAGCTGTAGCAATAGCGCTGTCCTCTGAAGTGAATTCTTCTGAGCAGAGGGGGAGCTGTCCACACAGTTGTGATTGGGGTCAGCCCCTCAGAGAAAGGTAATTCTTTAGTGATATACAAGTTCTTTTTTTTTTTTCACTGTGCATGGTTTATTTGGTGTTTTAGTTGGTAGAACTGATAGTGGCATTGTTTTTATGTAGGTCTTTTTACATTATAAGGCAAATACACTATTCAGATAAATATCATACACAAAATAAGATCCTTAGGACAGTTATGCACAAGACATGCAAAACTCCCTGGAGCGCAAGATGTGATTGGGGAAAAAAGTTGGACTTGGCATGTTGAATGAAGGTACCAGGTCTATCACACACAGTAAATACCTTGGCAGTGGAGTTTCAGAGGTGGAAAACAATCTTATGCTAACCAATACATAACTACACATGATAAATACAATCCACCTTAGGATAGAGCTGTAAGGCTTTATGGCCCATCTCCAGGTCTGACTTTAGAACACTAATGTTTTCCCTAGATCATAACTTTCCTGCTTTAGCCATAGAGCAGATACAAAAGCAACATGCACACCCCCAACTAAAATCCATTGGTAGCCCAGACAGTGAAAGTGTTGGTACAAGAGAAGACTCTAAAACAGCAGGTCTTTTTGGATCCCCCACAGGATATCTGTACTTTTCAATTGGGTCTCTTCCTCCGTAGTCAGCATCACCTTCACCATGTCTGAGATCCCATTCTGTCTTAGGATGCATGGGACACTGAGGAAGACGTCCTCGTTTATGCCATACAGTCCCTTAATCATAGTGGAAATGGGATGTACCCGCCTGAGAGTCTTCATTATGCTTTCTGCCAAGTCAGCCACAGACAGCCCAATGGCCCAGGAAGTATAGCCTTTCAGTTTGATCACCTCATAGTCCACTGTCGACTACCTGTTTGTGGACCTCTTTCCACTGTTCCTTATCTCCGTCAGTGCCTAAAGCAGGGTGCAGGTTTTTCAGGGAGACACCAGCAACATTAACTCCTCTCCAAACCGGCACACTAGAGTCTCCATGCTCCCCGAGGACCCACCCATGACAGCTTAATGGGTGGACTCCCAGCCTCTCCCCCGTCAGGTAACGGAAACGAGCCGAATCCAGATTGCAACCACTTCCAATCACACGGTTCTTGGGGAAGCCGCTTATCTTCCAAGCCACATCGGTAAGGATATCCGCCGGATTTGAAACAAGAAGCAGCTTGCAGTTGGGGCTGTGCTTTACAACGTTGGGAATGATGAACTTGAAGATGTTCACGTTGCGTTGGACCAAATTACGACGGCTCTCTCCCTCCTGCTGACGTGCTCCGGCTGTGATAATAACCAACTTGGAATTTGCAGTGAGACTATAGTCTTTGCCAGAGACGATTTGGGGCGTGCGGAGGAAAAGGCTGCCATGCTGCAGGTCTATCATCTCACCCTTCAGCTTGTCTTCCATGACATCCACCAGGGCGAGTTCATCCACCAAGTCCTTCATTAAGATACTGATGGCACAGGCCATGCCCACAGCTCCCACCCGATGACTGAGATCTTATTCTGGGGAGTCTGTTCCTCCTTCAGGAGATTCCGAATCAGCTGGTCCTTCCGAGTTGCCATGGCTCTTTGGGAAGAGGAAGGGACCAGACTGCACGTCGGGCGAGCGAGAGGCGAAGGGAAGCCAACAGCGGCAGCAGCTCCAGGCCCGACATACAAGTTCTTTCAAATGCACACACACACACACACACACACACATACACACACACATACACACGCACACACACACATACACACACACACATACACACACATACACACACACATACACACACACACATACACACACATACACACACACACATACACACACACACATACACACACATACACACACACATACACACACACACATTTCATTCCTAAAATGAAATTAAAGGCCAAAGAATGACTTAGGAAATAATTCAGATTGAAGTACATTGTGTTAGGTTGAGTTCTCTAGAGAAGTAAAACCAGTGACATTTGTATGTTTATGTATATGGAAATAGATTTGTATCAAGAAATGACTCATAGAGTTGTAGAAGTAGGTTCATACAGTGCAGTTCAAATTTATAGTTCAGATGTAAGCTGGTGATGTCTCCTGACTCATGTAGCTGCAGGAGCTGATGAAGCAGGAAGAAGAAACAATAGGGCCCAAGCTTATGGACGCAGAACTGAACAGGTCTGAGGATATGCAATGAATCCAAGGACAGCAGTTCATCGAGGGTTCCTGGAATTAGCAGATGATATGACAGATCAAAAAATTAGATGCAGGATCCAGATCAAGCAGAAGTGGTAGGAAAATCTTGGTTCTGCACAGGATCTTTCATGCAAAAGGCTACATCCTGAGGAGGCTGATGGATAGCTTGGGCTTTGCTAATCAGGTAGTTGAGTTGACATAGCATCTAGTAAATTACAGACAGCGAGAAGATGTAACTGGTAGATTAAATAAATCTGTGATCCTGATTTAAGTCCAGAACAGGAGGGAAATATCTATACAGGGCATTATTTTTATTACATGTATAATGTAAATTATTAGACTATGTCTATGTGAAATATCTTTTTTTGACTTATGAAAGTTTATTTAACAAAAAAATTGAACATGAAAAATGTACATAGCTTCATTTTTACACTGTTGTAAAGGTCCTTTGGAAAGTGGGGTGCACAGAAGCAGCTGATGTAGACTGCTGAATATAGCTGTTACACTCGCTCCAAGGCTTCTAACATGATGATACTATTGCCTCTTATTACCGCCATTCCAATATTGTTCTGTTGTCCACTAGTTGCCATCTCCACACACTCATCTATCACAAGATTCATAAAGGGATCAAATCCCCGAAGTATCCTTTGGACATGCCTGCCACCATTTAATTTCAATGATAATTTCTTGTCCATAAATTTTTTCAACTCGGGCGGGTGAGCTTTGCTCATTGTGTCTTCTCTGGAGGCTCAGCGTTGCCTTCAAACAGGATTGGCGGCTTCCCTCACGCTCCCGCTATGTGAAATATCTTAATATGATCACTGGACTGTGGTTGTGGAAAATATTATTATTAGGAATGTTATTTTCAAACTTTTTTAGGGAATTAGCTGGAGCTTTATCTATTTGATCATAATTTTTCCATTTAACAACTTATCAAACTTCCAAATGATTTGTCAATTTAATAGCATTAAAATTGTATAATGTCTTGGTCAGCACTGACATCTTTACATCTTTACTTTCAATCTACAAGCATGGAATAATCTTCCATTTGTAGAGGGTCACTCTTGGTTCCTTGTAATTGTGTTCTGTAGTTTTTTTTCATACAAATCTTTTTCTTTTCTTTCTGTTTAGGTATATCCCTAAATATTTAAATTTGTGTTTGGTTATTGCGAAATGTACTGCCTTTCTAGTCTCTTCCATGGTCTTGTCTGATGTATATAGCAGTCCCCTCCACTTCGGTTGGCTGATCATGGATCCTGCTACTCTGCCATATTCCACTATCATTTCCAGAACTTCTCTTGTGGAGCTTTTTTTGGTATTCTATATATAAAATCATATCATCTGTGAATAGTGATAGTTTCACCTCTTCTTTTCACAGACAAATACCTTTGATGTCTTTCCTTGAAGGCCTTTTGCTATTAGTTAGGACCACCAGTACAATGTTAAATAAAAGTGGGAACAAGGGACATCCTTGTCTGGTCCCTTTTGCAGTAGGATTGTTTTAATTTTTTCTCCATTGACTATCATTCCTATCCTCTTGCGTGCCTTTAACAGGAATGGCTACTGGATATTGTCAAATGTTTCCTCTGCATCTATTACTATTATCATGTGATTCTTATCCTTTTGCATGTCAAATTGGTGACTATTGCTGATAGACTTGTGGATGTTGAGAAATCCCTACATTTCTGGTATGAATTCCACTTGATCATTAATTTTTGTCAGGCTCAATTTGCTTTATTATTATTTTTTATTTAAAATCAACTATGTGGTAGCCATAGCTAGAGCCTGGATCCTCTGCATGGAGACTCTGGTGTGGGTCTTCACAAGATGGTCAGTGAATTCCTGGTAGGGAGACTTGGTGAACCTTGTCTCTTTCCAGAGGTCAGGGGTCAGATCGCTATAGGTCTTAGAGATGGCATCAAAGTTGGCTTTGGCGAAATTGTCCCGGGTGGCTGTACAGCCCCTAGCTGAGGGGTAGCAGTCACCAATCCCTGCCATCAGTAGCAGCTTCTTGGGCACAGGGACTGAGATGATGCCAGTGCCCCTGGGGGCAGGAATGAGACACATCAGCACAGACCCACAGCAGCCGGTGACCTTGCAGGGCACCATGTGGGGCTTGCTGATCTTGTTCCCTCAGTAACCTTGCTCAACAGGGACAATGGACAGCTTGGCTAGGATGATGGCTCCACGGATGGTGGTGGCCACTTCCTTGGAGCACTTGACACCCAGGCCAATGTAGCCGTTGTAGTCCTCGATGGCAACAAAGGCCTTGAACCTGGTCCACTGGCCGACTCGGGTCTGCTTCTGCACAGGCATGATCTTTAGGACCTCGTCCTTGGGGACCATGCCGCAGAAGAAGTCGATGATCTCTGACTCCTAGATGGGCAGAGAAAACAAATAGATCTCCTCCAGGGACTTGGTCTTCATGTCCTTGACCAGACGGCCCAGCTTGGTGACAGGGAGTCATTCTTTGTCTTCGACTTTGCCTTCTCGAGCTCAGTGGCCTCGTCCATGGCCCCGACCATGGCCACAAACATGTCCTCGAAAGTAGCTGCTGAAGCCTCTCGCCGCGAATTCCTGTTCCGGGGCCCCTAGGGCCTCCCACTGCACCAGCAGCATCTATCACTGGGTGTTTTCTCAGAGAAGAAGGAATTATTTGTTTTATATACTTTTCAGTCCATTGGTCAGTGTTTTTTAAAGAATTTTTGGATTGATGTTCATTAGATATATCAGTCTATAGTTCGCTGTTTTTGTGGGATCCTTGCCAGGACCTTGCCATTGTTTTCTATGTTCTGAAAGAGTTTGTGAAGGATTGGTGTCAGGTCTTCTCTGAATACTTGATAGAATTCTCCTGAGACACCGTCTGGCCCAGGGGATTTCTTTTGTGTGATCTCTTGATAATCTTATCTATTTCTTCTATTTCTATGGATCTGTTGAGAATCTTGACATCCATTAGGCATAGTATAGGGAGGGATTGTTTTTTCAACTATTTGTCCATGTCTTTCAAGTTGTTGAATTCATTGGAATACAGTTCTTCGTGGTACTGTGTAATTAGCCTTTTAATTTCATTAGGGTCTGTTGTGATGCCCCTGCTTAATCTCTCATTCGGTCAATTGAAATTTGTTCCTTCCTTTCTTTAGTTAGTTTGTCAATGGTCTTTCACAGAATCAGCTGTTAACTGCATTGATTTTTTTTTGCATTGTTTTACCTTTCATGCATCTTAGCCCTGATTCTTATCATTTTGTTTCTTTTGTTATTAGTAGGATTTTCCTGCTGAATCTGCTCTAATTACTAGAGGCTTTGTGATGGTATATCAATCATAAGTCTCTCTTCCTTTTTCATGTATACATCTATTGCAATAAAAAAAACCTATGATAAGTGGTTTTGCTCTGTCCCCGAGTTTTGGTATGCTGTATTCTCATTCTTATTGGTTTTTAAAAGCTTCCTAATTTTGTCTCTGATGTGGGCCAGTACCCACTTATTTTGCAGTGGAGGCTTGTTTATCCTCCAATTGTTTGCCCTTGTTTTTTTTCTCTTTATTTTCCAATGGCAGTGCTTTGTCTAGAGTGTCCCCCACCCTTTTTTTAATGTGACCTCTCATTCCCCAGGAATATTCTTTCCACCCAACTTTTCCACAAGAATGGACCCCGTCACCTTTTTTCATGCCCTTGTTTTCTTAATCATCCTATTATTGATTTCCAGTCTTATGGCATCATTGTCCAAGAGGGAAGTTTGGATGTCGTCTATATTTTTTAATTTAGACCAGTCCAACTTGTGTCTCCGAATGCAGTCTATCGTTGAGTATGCGCTATGTGGGCTTTAGACGAATATGACATTTTTTGCATTTGAGTGGAGAGCACTGAAAATACTTATCATCTCAAATTACCTAATCATAGTGTTTAGGTCTGTAGTTTCCTGGTTAATATTCTCTCTCGGTGATCTATCTCTCTTGGATAGCTGTGTATTAGTCATCTACTATGATTGTTGAGCCTGTGATTTGACTTTACATCTTTTGGAGCATTTCTTTGATGAATTTCATGAGTCTTTTGTTGGGTATGTATATATTTATTATGATCACTGATCTACTCTCCCTTAAGCATTATATAGTGTCCTTCCTTATCTCTTGTTATGGCATGCACCTTGAGAACAATTATTTTTTCAGAGATTAGGATTGCAACTCCTGATTTATCTTTTTGAATTGCCACTTGCTTGGTATATATTTCTCCACCCTTTGATTCTCAGCCTATGTTGTATGCAAGCTTGAGATGTATCTCCAGGAGGCGGTATATCATGGGTTGTGTTTTCTAAGCCTGTCCACTCATCTCTGTCTTGTAATGGATGAGTTCAGTCCATTGATATTCAGAGTTAATACATCCATTTGTGGACTTTGTGATGGCATCTTATACCTTCTGTATTTGGGATTTCCTTACCTTCCATCTTAGCACTGTCGTGCATGTTCATTCTTGTCTTTTTTTCACTGTAGAGCCAATGCTATATTGGATGCTATTTTTGATTTGTTGACCCCTGGGTGGAATTGCTCTATGTAGTGATCTCTTATTTATGCTCAGTGAGTGTTGTTTGTCTGCTCATACTGGCTTGGCAAGGATTTTTTGTAGAGCTAGGTTTTTTCTAATATATCCTTTAAGTTTTTCCTCGTTTGGAAGATTTACTTCTTCATCTATCTTGATAGATAATTTGACTGGGTATTCTTTTGTTTGCACTGTGTTTTCTTTCAACTTTTGAAATATGTTGCTCCACTTTCTTTCCTTCATGGTGTCCCCTGATAGGTCTGAGCATATTCTCATTTGGGTTCTTTTATTGATGACTGCCTTATCCCCCCCTAGTTGTTCTTATGGTTTTCTTTTTTTGTGCAAAGTTTCATAGTTTAGCTGTTGTATGCCTTGGCAAATTCTTCTTGGGATGTAGTCTAACTGATGTCCTTTTAGCTTCCTGATTGGTTGCCTGATTTTCATTCTTTTAGCTGGGCAAGTTTTTCTGTTAGAATTCCCTTTCTATTTTTGCCATGATGTCTTTGTTGTGTCTTGTTCTGGTAGTCTGATTATTCTAATATGGTCCCTCTTCATGGCATCAGCCCTTATTCTTGAGTTTTTAACCAGCTTCTCTTATTATCTTGTTTGAATCTTTTCCTTTTGTTGAAGTCTGCCTGGTTATCCTCTATGTCACTGGTACAGTTATTATGCTTCTTCTAGCCTGTTTGTGAAGTCTTTGAATTTGTTGCTTGCTTTTGCTACCCTGGCCCTTAACGCTTGCATTTCCCTTTGTTGCATGACCTTTTTCTCCTTTATCATTCCATTCTTTTTCTTTATTGCTTCCCTCATATCCTATATGACTTCAAAAAGCATTCTGAAGATTTCTTTCTGGGACAGATCAATGTCTGCTTCTTTTATAAACATTGTTTGGTTAAGGACTTCCTCTGACTTTGCATTTTATTTCTCCTGTTTTCTTGTTTAGGTTGTTGAGTCAGGTTGATGCCTATGTGTCATTTTTTTAGTAACTCAGTGCCATTTTCCTGGAAGTCAATGAGTTATCAACTTTTCCTTGGGCAGGTTGGTAGAAATATTTCTGCAGACATTGTATAGCCACCTGGAGTCATGCCATGGCTTTGTTCCACAGAGGTTGCCCTCTCACCCTACCCTATTGGGATTCTATTGTATGGACGGCAGGTTGGATGGCCCTCTCAGACATCAGGATCCTAAGTCAGACTGAATCATGTACATGTACTGCTTTGGCTTCCATAGGAGTGTATCCATGGCTATTAAAGGCAGATGCAGATGTGCAGGTCATATTCCCAAGTTAATTGCTGGGCTGGGCACAGGAATGTGAAACACAGTGGAGGCGGGGCATTGAGAGGTGGCATTGAGAGGTGTCTGTCGGTGGCTAGAGGCATTGTATATAGGCGGTGGAGACTCCAGCAGCAGTTGTCAGCTTATCATGCAGTTCCGTGTGTGTACTGTGGGAGAGCACTGTGAAGAGAGGGGTTGAGCAGAAGCATGCCAGTTTTTGGAGAATGGATCCACTATCAGGTGGAGGGAGAGACCTGGGCTATTTGGTTTGTCAAACCGTGACTACAAAAGCCTCCTCTGAGAGACTGGAAAGTTTGGGGTACAGATACATGACCGGGGTGGTAGCAGCAGCTGGATAAAGAGCAGCATGGGTGATATGGCTGGAGCTTAACTGCTGCTTTCATGAACATTGATTGTGAATCCAAACAAGACAAAATCCTTGAGAACTTCAGACTTTTCTCCATGTATAGTATCATTACCTACCATTCCAGTTACTTATTGTTACCTATCAGTCCAGTTATGAGGATTTTGGTCTTCTTTGAACTGAGTTGTAATCCTTACCAAAGGCTGCAATCCTTGGTTTTCACCAGCAAGTGAGTCAAGTTCTTAAGTTCAGAAAGCAAGGTTATATCATTGTATATTGCAGATGTTTAAAAAACCTTCCTCCAATGCATATATATCCAGCTTCTTTGATAATATACTCAGCATAATAATTGAATAAGTATGGGGAAAAAGTAAAAACCTGATACACACCTTTAGAGTGTTGAAAAACAATGGAACATGTGGTAGTTATATAACTGTCAATTTAAGGATTAAGCATGTAGAAGTGTAGTGTAGTCTGTCAATCATATCATAGCAAATGAGACCTCTGTGTGGACATGGCCTTCTCCTGAGAATTGTGGGAAATCATGATTTTCTTTCTTGTAGACAGGAGACACTCTCTTTGCTGACTTCCCTGGGACAAATTGAAGCTGACAAGACACATGGATCTACCCTAGCGCCCTGAGTCTGACAAGCCACATGGATGCATACAGACATCTGAAGTTGGAGAAGCCACAGAGTACTTCCCTGCCAATACTGAGATGTTTACAATGCCACTGAATCCACACTGACTTGTGATCATCCTGCATTTGGCTTCATTGCATGTGTTTTGTGAGTCTGAAGAGGACTTTAAAGATTGATATCAGACATATGGGCTAGTATCAGACTTAAGGCCTTGCAACGGACTCGGTTGTGATGATTTCTCAATGTTCAATTGCTCTTGTAGATAAGCCTCTCCCTTATATACCTATGAGGGTCTCAATGAATTTGTTTCTCAAGTCTACCCAGACAAGCACAGAATAGCCCCTTGTTCTGTTTCCACAACTGCCTCTGGATTCATCCTCAACTTCTGCATGAGCACAATGAAGGGTTCTGGAATTCTTATTCTTATCAAAATCATGCATAGTTTCTTATTGTCCACACAGTCAAATTTCTTTGCATAGTCAATAAAATACAAGTAAATATCATTTTGGTATTCTCTACTTTCAGCCCAAATCCATCTGACATTATACCATGTTCTTTTCTGATCTGGTTTGAACCTCTGGCAACTCCCTGTCAATGTATGATCTAACATTATTGGATGATGTTCAGCAAAATTATACTTTCATGTAATATTAATTATTAATTAATTAGTTATTGCTCTGTAATCTGAACATTTGGTTGGGTCACCTTTCTTTGAAATGGGTACAAATATGGATCTCTTCCAATCAGTCAGCCAAGAAGTTGTCTTCCAAATTTCCTGGCATAGATCAATGAGTACTTTTAGTGGTTAATCAGCTTGTTGAAGCATTTCATGACTATTCCATCAATTCCTGGAAGCTTATTTTTGACTAATGTTTTCAGTGCAACTTGAACTTCTTTCGGTATCCTTGTTTCTTGCTCATATGCTACCTCCTTATATGATGGAATATTGAGAAATTATTTGTGGCACAGTGACTCTTTGTATGTTTTCCATCATTTTTTATTGCTTCTTGAATCATTCAATATTTTGACCACAGAATCTTTCAAGATTCAACTCAATGTTTCAATTTTTGTCTTTAGTTCTTCAGTTTAGGATAAGCTGAACATGTTCTTTTTTGTTTTTTATCAAGTATTTGTACATTCATTATAATATTTTATTTTATCTTCTCTAGTTGTCCTTTGAAATCTTCTCTTCAGCTCTTTGACATCATCATTTCCTCCACTTACATTAGCTATTCTAAGTGAAGAAGGAGTTTCAGAGTCTCTTCTGAAACCCACTCCTTTCTTGTCTTTAAAAAAATTTCTGTCCTTTCTTCTGGCATGATGATCTTGATGTCCATCCAATAAATTTCTTGGGATTTATGTCCTTATTGTTCAGTGTGTCAAATCTGGTTTTGAGATGTTCTTGAAATTAAGGTGGCATATACTCAGTGTCATCATTTTGGCTTTTATGTATTTGTTCAAATTTTTTTAGCTTCAACCTGAATTTACATGTGTGAAATTGATTATTGATGCTACACTCAGGTCTTGGACTAGTTGTAGCTGCTGATATAATGTCTAGAATGTATTCCTACACATATAATCCTTTTGAATTCTGTCTACTCCATCTGGAGAAGCCCATGTTTGATTTTTGAAAAGTCACTGTTTGATTTTTGAAAAAAGGTATTTGCTGTGAACAAGTCATTGGTGTTGTAAAATTCTATCATGTGATCTCCAGCATAATTTCTATCACCAAGGCTATATTTTTCTCTTTTTCCTCCCTGCTCCCCCTCCCCCTCCCTTCCCAAGGCTATATTTTTCAACTACTATTTCTTCCTCTCTGTTTCCAACTTTTGTATTTCAATCACCAATAATTATCCATGCATCTTGACAGCATGTTTGATTAATTTCAGACTGAAGACATTGATAGAGTTCTTCAGTTTCTTAATTTCATACTTTTGTGGTTGGTGCATAAATTTGAATATTGTTTGGATTTCCATGAAAGAGAATCGATATAATCATATTACAGATAGCATTGTACTTTAAGATAGATTTTGAAATATCTTGTTAAACAGTGAATGCAATACCAATCCTCTTAATTGTGTCCTCCCAGACATAGTTAACATGGTGTATGAATTTCTGATTCAAAATGGTCAAATACTCGTCCATTTCAACTCACTAATGCCTAAACATCAATCTTTGTGTATTCTCTTTCATTTTTTATGACTTTCAGCTTTTCTAGATTCCTACTTTATGCATGCCAAGCTCTGATTATTAGTACATTTTGTAATGATTTTTCTCATTTTGAATTATGCTTCATCAACAAATAAATATGCCAAAGTCTTTAATCCCCTAAGATTTATTTCCTTCATGTCACATTGGTTATCCTTTCTTTGAGAAAGGAGCTCCCCCTTTATCATATTTCTAGTGTCTTCTCTGCCTAGAGATCCATCTTCTGGTATTATCTGGTACTATCCCTGACAACATTCTACTTTCATTTCCATGGCCTTCGTATTTGGTATTGTTTTGATGCTATGCATAAGATTTTCTTTCTTTTATAAAAAAATCCTTTTAAATCCTTCATACAACTCTTATCACAATCCATACATAAATCCATTATGTGTCAAGCACATCTGTACATCCACGGCCCTCATCATTCTCATAACATTTGCTTTCTATCTAACCCATTGACATCAGCTCCTCAATTTTTCGCATCCTTCCCCACTCCTCCCAATAAACCCTTAATAATTTGTAAATTATTATTAGTTTGTCATATCTTGTAAGTACCATGTGCAAACCGATTGGGCCACTGGAGCTTCATGTCATATCTTACACCATCTGATGTCTCCCTTCAGGAGGAAGATATATGCAGATCCTTGTAATCGGTTTCCCTTTTCTACCCCATCTTCCCTCCACCCACCCAGTATCACCAGTCTCATCACTGGCCCTGAAGAGATCATCTGTCCTGGATTCCCTATGTTTCTGGCTCCTTTCTGTAACAGTGTACATCCTCTGGTCTAGCCAGATTTGTAAGGTAGAATTGGGATCATGATAGTGGGAAGGAGAAATTATTGAAAAATTAGAGGAATGTTGTATGTTTCATCCTTGCTACACTATACTCTAACTAGTCTGTCTCCTCCCTGTGACCCTTCTGTAAGGAGAAGTCCGTTACCTACTAATGTACTTTGGATCACCAACCTATACTCTTCCTCATTTACAATAATAAAATATTTAGTTTCTTGATGCCTGATACCTAATCCCTTTGACATCTCGTGGTCACACAGGCTTGTGTTCTTCTTTCATGTGGGCTTAGTTGGTACTGAGCTAGATGGTCACTTGTTTACCTTCAATTCTTTTAAGACCCCAGAATCTGTATCTTTTGATAGCCGGGAACCATCAGCTCTCTTCACCACCATTGCATATGCACACTTTTGTCCTCAACAATCATGTAAGGAAGGTGAGTATCATAGAATGCCAATTTAATAAAACAAAGTGTTCTTGTGTTGAGAAAGTACTTTAGTGGAGGCTCAATGTCCATCTGCTGCCTTAATACTGAACCTATAACTATGTGCATGTAAATATATTTCCCGTTCATCATATATAAATATATTTACCTATGTACATGCCTGTACCTAGACCTCTATAAATGCCCCATACCTCCTATTTCCTTCCTCTAGTTCCTTATACTTCCCTCTGGTCCTACCATCATGCTCAGCCTTCATTTGGGTTTCAGTAATTTCTCTCGGTTACCCTACCCTTCGTCAATCCCTACTAGGCCTCTCACTCCCTCCCTGCTTTTGATTTTTGATCACTTATTGTTACCTTGTCCCTAGGTTGGTCAACACCACCTTCTTACCACCACTTCCCTCAGTCCCATATCCCCCTGGAACCATCAGTCTCATCATTTTCTCCTCTAGATTCATCATCCAGCCTATATAATCTAATAGACCTACAGAGATGATACTATGTACAAAAAAAAGGACATAGCAAGATGAAACAATGACTACAAAAAAAGGCAATGCCCAGAAAATATAGACAATAATAATAATAAAGAAAAACCTGTAAATGACTCAAGGTCCATTTGTTGACCTTTAGGAATACTTTCTGGCTGAGTCTGATGGAGTCTGATGGAGTTCCATGCCCTGACCCCCAAATCTATCCTTGACTCTCTCTCAAGACCTCCATACTCTTTACTCCCCACTGCTCTGCTGCACGCCCTTAGTGTTTTCCTCTGTGTGGTAGGGACAGACATCTGCAATCCCGACCTTGTGTCTTCAGTGTTGTCTCCTCTAGGGCCTTGAGTCAACAAAGGCAGTCATGTCTCGTGGTGGAGCTGGTGCTCTGGTGCTCTCTGTGTGTCGGCTCTTCAGAGTGGGCAGATCCTCCTCACGACCTTCGTGAACCAAGAAGATGCCCTCCATTCTCCCTTCCTTTGCCCCTATGTGCTCAGACGTAGCCCTCTTCCCCAGACTTCAGTGCTGTCCTCTAAAGTAAATTCTTCTGGGGAGAGTGGTGACTGGTCACATGGTTGGGGTTGGGGCCAGATTCTTAGACCCCTCCACTGGCTCCCCACTCCATGCCATCATGTTGTATTCACGCCTTAGAACACTGGGTTTGAGTCTGGTCCCTCTCTCCCTGAGGAAAGATAAGCAATACCCATTTTTTTGGATGGATTAGTTCCCAGTTTCCCCACTGCACATTACTATCCACCCCCTCTTCCTTTAGAGTTGGCTACTATATACGTAGCCCTGGGTTTGGTCTGGCCTCTGCCATATTACCTGGACCTCACCCCATTAATTTTTATATACAGTAGCCTTTTCCCTATGCCCTTTTTGCTTTTTTTTTTTTAAAGCTTACCTCAGTGGACTCATGTTGTACTTACCTTGTTGCACTTGGCTTACTTCACTTAGCATGATTTCCTCCAGTTCTTCCATGCAGCGATATGCTTCAATGCATAAGGTTTTCAATGGCTACTTCTGAGTGGACAGCCTATTTCTTCGTTGTAGTCAGTTCCTGGTCTTGAAACTATGTTGAAACCTCTTCACTTTGAGTGACCTTCTGGGTATTTGAAATACCAGTGACATAGCTTCCATCAGCACAGCAACATATAAGGGGTTTGCCCCACCCAATGGAGAAAAAAAACTCTGCTGGGTGGAGTCTTCGTAGTATACTTTTTCCCACCAGACTAGAGACTTGCTCAGAGTTAGTGTACAGAGTGGTGTCCCCTGGGAAGATTCTTTCTGGTTGCAGTGATTTTTGGGGGGGTAATAGCTGTTTTACTACAGCTTCACTTTTTATGATGGCCTATTGAAGAGAACAGCCTGTGGCTGTGAAATTTTGTTTCCTGCCTTGGAAAATCGCCACAGTAACTGTTGTGATATTGAACACAGCTTACAATGACAGTGATATGGGAAAACCTCAAAGGTACCAGTGTTTTTTCTCATTTCAAAAAAGGTGAAATATTGACTGATGACAAACCTCATTCTGAGCACCCATCATTTTCATGGAAGGATGAAAATGCCTATTCCGAGTGCATTTGAAGTTCATTCCACCAGGTCAGACTGTTAATCAAACTTTCTCTTTAGAGATTCTGAAAAGATTAGCATAACAGTGTGTGACAAAAGATAGCATGACAGTGTCTGATTTGTGGCAGAAGGGGGACTGGTTTTTCCATCATGACAATGCCCTTTTCATGCAGCCATTTCAGTGCATCATTTTTTGGCATAAAACAGTCTCTCTTGCCCCATGCACTGTACTCACTTGACCTTACTCGATGCAACTTAATTTTTTTTCTATGATTGATGAGGAACATGAAAGGACAGTGATTTGACAACCTCAAAGAGGTGAAGAAATAAACAAAGTAGTTGCTTTCAGCCATTCAAACCAATTATTTTCAAAAAAAGTTTCTAAGAATGGAATAGCAGATTTGATAAATGTATTAAGTGTAATAGAGAGTACTTTGAAAGGGATGCTTGTTTTGTTTTTTTTTAGGGGGGCATCACTGCTCTCTGGTGGTTGTGGGAGCTACCTAGCCTTGCTCCTGGAGAGCCACTGCTGGATTTGAATCACCAAGCCCGTGGGCCGCAGTCCTGCACTCAACCACTACGCCAATGGGGTTCAGCCCTGGGATGCTTGTTTTGTAAAAATTTAAATCCCATTTTTACTCATGTATAAGGCAAGTTTTTCAGCACTTTTTTTTAATTGCACATTTAAAAAATGATTTTATTAGGGGCTCTTACAACTCACAGCATTCCATACATCATTTGTATCAAGCATTTTGTACACGTTGCAATCTTCATTTCCAAATATTTTCTACTTAAACACTTGATATATAAACTTCTCTTTCCCCCGTCTTTAAAAAAATTTTTTTTATATATATCATCTTATTCGGGGTTCATACAACTCCTATCATGATCAATACATATGTCAATTGTATGCAGACCACATTTGTACACTTGTTGCCATCATCACTTTCAAAACATCCTCCCCCCACTTAGACCCCAAGTAACAGCTCCCCATATTTCCCCTCCCTCCCCACTCCCCCTTGAACTCTTAATAATTTACAATTTGTTATTAGTTTTTCATATTGTACATTGTCCAATGTGTTCCTTCACTCACTTCCCTATTATCCATACCCCAGAGAGGAGGTTATATGTAGATCCCTGAAATCGGTTCCTCCTTTCTATTCCACCATCTCTCCACCCTCCCAGTATCACCAGTCCCACCACTGGTCCAGAAGGGATCATCTATCCTAAATTCCCCTTGTTTCCAGTGTACATCCCCTGGTCTAGCTGGATTTGTAAGGTAGAATTGGGATCATGATACTGGGTGGGAGGAACCATTTGAGAACTAGAGGAAAGTTGCATATTTCATTGTTGCTACATTGTACCTTGACTGGCTCACCTCCCTGTAACCACTCTGTAAGGGAATGTCACTTCACTTATTGTTGGGCTTTGGTTCCCCAATCTGTACTCCCCCTCATTTATAGTGAAAATTTTTTTAGTTTTTTGATGCCTGATACCTGATCCCTTTGTCACTTTATGGTCACACAGGCTGGTGTGCTTCTTCCAGGTGGACTTTGTTGCTTCTGAGCTAGCTAGATGGCTGCTTGTTTACTTACAAATCTTTAAGATTTCAGATGCTGTATCTTTTGCTTGCCGGGCACCATCAGCTTTCTTCATCACATTTGCTTATGCACACACTTGTCATTAGTGATCATATCAGGAAGGTGAGCACACAATGCTATGATAGTTAGTTCTTGAAAACTGATAACTGATCCGTTGGACACCTTGTTGTCCCACAAGCTGATGTGTTTCTTCCATGTGGGCTTTGCTGGTTCTGAGCTAGATGGCTGCTTATTTACTTTCAAGCCTTTAACACCCTAGATGCTATATCTTTTGATAGCCAGGCACCATCAGTTTTCTTCACCACTTTTGCCTATGCACACATTTGTCTTCAGCGATCGTGTCTGGAAGGTGAGCATCATGGAATGCCAATGTAATAGAACAAAATGTCCTTGCACTGAGGAAGTACTTGAGTGGAGATCCAAGGCCCATCTGCTGTCCTAATACTAATCCTATAAGTATATGCACATTGATCTATTTCCCCATCATCAAGCATAAATATATTCACCTATACACATGTACTTTATCCCCCAGTTTTTTCCTCTATTTTCTTTTACTTTCCTCTTGTCCCAATATCATGCTCAGCCTGAATTTGCGTTTCAGTATTTTCTCTCTGTTACTTTACTTTTTTTTTTGTGGGGGGGCATCACTGCCTTCTGGTAGTGGGAGTAGGAGGCCCAGCCTTTGCTCCTGTGAAGCCCCTGCTGGAATTGAACCTTCATCCCAGTGGGCTGCAGTCCCGCGCACAACCACCACGCCACTGGGGCTCAGCCCCTGTTACTTTACTCTTGATCAATCCCTATTGTGACTCTCATGCTCATCTTGTCACTAATTTTGAATCACTTGTTGTTTCCTTATCCCTGGGTCAGTCAACACCACCTTCTTACCTCCTTCTCCCCATCACCCATGTCCCCCTGGGAACCATCAGTCCCATCATTTTTGCCTCCAGACTGTTCATCCAGCCTATCTTATCTAGATACACCTCCAGAGATAACAATATGTACCCCTAAAAAAGCATCCTTAGAGGAAGCAACCAAAGAAAACAAAACAATGGTAACAACAACAAAAAACTCACTAATGTCCTATATATATATATACATATATATGTAAAAAAATAAAAATACTAACAATATAAAATAGTTCAAGGTCTGTTCGTTGAGCTCGAGGAGTGTCACATAGTTGAGTCAGATGGGGTACCACACGCTGGATCAAAAGTGTATCCTTGGCACTCCATCAGGAACTCCATGCTCTGTTGCACACCCTCAGTGTTTTGCTATGGTGTGATTGGGTCAGTCAGAATAATCCTGACCCTGTTTTTCCATTGTCCCCAAAAGGCATTGGGTCAGTGAGGGAAGCTGCATTTCATAGTGAGGATGGCCATATGCTCCTCTCTGGGCATAGGCTGTTCTGAGTGGAAATATCGTCCTGCAGGCTCGGTGGACCAGGATGCACCGCATTCTCTCTTCCTTCTCCTTCATTTGATCTTGTGTGCTCTGGTCAGGCATATCTCACTCCTCTAGCTTCAGCTTCAGTGCTCTCCTCTAAAGCAAGCCCCCTGTGGGGAGAGGCGGCTGCTACCCTAGTTGGGATTGGGGTTGGGTGCTCAGAAGCCCTCCGCTGGTTCCCTGCTCCATGTCATCACACTGCATTCACATCCTGGAACAGTGGGTTTAAGTTTGGTCCCCCCTTCCCTGTGGAGATATAAACAATACACTTCCCTTGGGTGGGTTAGTACCCCATCCCTTCCCTACACATCACCATCTGCCCCCCCACCCCTCCCCATATACCCACCCCTCCCCATATACCCACCCTCCCCATATACCCACCCCAGGGTATCCCTGGATTTGGTCTGGCCCCTGCCATACTGCCTGGACCTCCCTGCAGGAATTTCTGTATGCAGTAGTTTTTTCCTGATATCCCTTTTGCAATTTTTTAAAAATTAAGCTTACCTCAGCAGACTCCTGTTGTACCTGTTCTTTTGTGCTTCGCTAACTTCACTTAGGATAATTTCCTCCAGTTCTTCCCAATGCGGTGATGTGCTTCTTGCATTCATCATGGCTTTTCAGCGATGCATAGTACTCCATTGTATGCATGTACCACAGCTTTTTAATCCATTTGTCAGTTTTGGAAATTTGGGCTGCTTTCAACTCCTTGCAATTGTAAGCTGTGGAGCGATGAACATTGAAGCACAGATGTCTGGTCGTGGTTAGTTGCTTGCCTCTTCTGTGTATATGCCCAGTGGTGGATTTCTGGGTTGTATGATAGCTCAATTTCCATCTGTTTTACATATCGCCAAATTGATATCCATAGTGGCTGTACCTACCTACAGGTCCACCAGCAGTGGATAAGATTAGGATTGCTACCCTGGCTCTTTGGGAATTGTTGTTTGCTTGGTATGCCTTTTTCCAGCCTGTGATTTTCAGCCTATTTTTGTTTGTAGTCTTGAGATGTGTCTCCTGTAGACAGCAGATTGATGGGTTGTGTTTTCTAAGCCAGTCTGCTAGTCTCAGGCTTTTAAACCCTGAGTTCAGTCCATTGATATTGAGTGTTATTGTCGCCAGCTGTGGCCTATGTGAGGCCATCTTATACCTTTTGTGTTGGGTATTTCCTTACTTTCCTTTCTTTTCAGTGTGTTGTGCATGTGTGTGAGAGGGTGGGTCAGTCTTGACTTCTTTACACTCTTAAGGCATTCCTATTTTCAGGGCTTTCTCTTTGCTCTCCTCTGGGTTGATTGTTCTGTCTGGCAGTCTCTTATTTATGCTTGACAAGTGCTGTTCTTCTGCCCATATTGGGTTAGCAAGGATCTTTTGTAGGGCTGGGTTTCTTCTGACATAGTCATTGAGCTTTACCTTGTGTGGAAAAACTCTTACTTCTTCATGTATCTTGATAGATAATTTGGCTGGGTGGAGTATTCTTGAGTTTGCATTATTTTCATTCAATTTTTGGACTATATTACTCCATTCTCTACTCTTCTTCATAATGTCCGCTGATAGGTCTGAGCATATACTTATTTGGGAACCTTTATTTGTGATTGCTTTTTTTCCTCCGGCTGGTCTCATGATTTTCTCCTTTTCCTCAACGTTGGATAGTTTAACTATTATGTTTCCTGGTGACTTCTTGGGATTCAGTCTAGAGAGTGTTCTTTCAGCATTCTGAATGGTTGCTTACTTTTCATTCATTACGCTAGGGAAGTTTTCCTCCAAGAATTCTCTGACTATTGTTGCAGATTACTTCTTTGTTGTATCTTCCTCTGGTAGACCAATAATTCTGATGATATTCTTCCTTATAGAATCAGACATAGATCTTACATTTTCTTCAGTTTCTCTGATAATCTTATTATATTTTTGTTTGCATATGTTAAATTCCACTTGGCTATCCTCTACGTCATTGACGGGGGTTTCAGCTTCTTCTGGTCAATTCACGTAGTCTGAGAGTCTGGTGTTGGTTTTTGTTATCTCGTCCCTAAGCTCTTGTATTTCCCTTTACTGTATGGGCTTTATCTCATCTATCAATTCGTCCCTTTTTTGTATTGTTTCCCTCATATCCTGTATGACTTCAAGCATCATTCTGAAAATTTCTTTCTGTTGCATATCAATGTCTGCTTCTTCTATGCATGTTGTTAGGTTCAGGACATCTTCTGCCATTACCTTTTGTTTCTCCTGTTTTTTTCATTGTGGTTGTAGGGGCTGATTACTGTTTGTATTGTGTTGTTTTTGAGAAACCAGGCACCATTTTTCAGGGACTGGAAGAGTCCTGCCTCTCTCTTAGAGACTTAAAGGAATGTGTCTTCGAATTTCCTGTGACTAATTTTGCTATGAAATTAACCTTATACTTATCTCTTGTGACTTCCCTCTTTCCCTAGTCAACCAGTCTTCCGTTATTTTGAGAGCAAGTTGGGTGGTTCTCCGAGAGACCACTGGTTGGATCCACAGGTTGGATTGTTGTGGACCCACAATGATGGTGCTGCACTTCATGCTTTCACAAGGAGCTGGGATGGAGCAGCCCACGGCGACCCGGGGCACTGCAGGGTGTGTGTGTGTGGGCACCCACTGCAAGTGAAGTGCCACAGAAGGCTGGTGGGCTACCCACTCCTGAGTAGAGCACTGTGAATAGTGGGTGGAACCACCCACTCAGGCAGATTGCCATGGAGGCTGGGCAGTGGTTCTTTCAGAGTGAAACTCTGGCCAGCATGGAGGAACCGCCCTGGACCGCGTGAGGCACAAGGCAGGCTGGAGGAAGATTCCTTAGTCAGATCGACCCCCAGGGGACATGTAAGAGCTCTCCCCAAATATGCAGGCTGGAATTCCCCTGTAAGAAATGGGCAGAATATGCCCAGGTGGAGGGTGGGTGAGCTTCTCCTCCCTTGGGCTACTCTGCACAGGGTGAGGCTCTCCCAGCTGAGTGTAGCAGGTGTAATTGCCCTAGGCTAACGGGAGTGATCTGGCCTGTCAGCCAAACTGGCAGAGACCAGGAGTTAACACCAAGTAACATCAAGTTTACCGAAACCAAAAGGGATAGAAAGAAGTTAGGAACCTCAAGCAGTCACACAGCCGAGCCCCGATCCCTGACCACGGGTCGGAAGGGTTCAATCTCTGCCCTGCACCGGTGCCAAGCCACAGCTTGATGAGACAGTGCCTCTGGGCCAGCTCCCTCCATCCTAACGGAGGCTCAGGCATAGACAGTGGTAGACAGTGAGGAGGCTAGCGTCAAACCCCAAGTGGGTTTCACTGTGGCAAGCCAAAAGTCCCCAGTCCCTAAACCCCGCGGATCTGTGCTTACTTATCTTTATGATGATCCTCCGGCGATCCGGCTGTGCTGAATTTCTCGTTCAGTTACTTTCCTCAGGCCGATCTCCTGCTGATTCCCTCTGGCGAGAAGTCAGCTTTTTTTAATGCCGTTTTTTTTTGTGGTAAAATTAGGTTCTTTGGCTGCAGGTTGGTTTATAATCAAGTATATACAGGACATAGCTTTTGAGGAAAAAATCTGTTTTGGAGTCTCTATACAAACCACTATAATATGACAAATAGACTTTTTTATGTATGTCTAAAAAACCACTTCAACAGAGGAAACCTCACCCTCACTGGCATCAGTTTGTCAAGATGGGAAGAGAGGATGAGGTCAATTTGGTTGCTGCTATAGAACATTGTGTTAGGGTTAAATCAAATCAAGAGACAGTCCTACAAAAATGAACAATGGACATCAGTGGATAACGGGGAGCCATATATGTGTCAGAGAAGGTGATTACATTTTTGTTGGTGCATAGACCAGGTGAACAACCATTCATTGGGAAAAAACATCTGAGTGTAAGCAGCAGATGTCTGTGATCCCAAGACTGTGGGATCTGTGGTTGTTGGATTTTGGGTCAGATCTCTAGTTCTGAGCATGCTCAACTGAATGGTGACCTGAGACTACCATAGTTACTATTTTAATGCCTTCCTTGTTTTATTACAACATGTATTAGCCTTGTAGACACAGGTTTGCCTTTGTGCCTGAGTGTTAGGAAAGTTTTGCCCTGTCACCAACCTCCATTGTTTGTGTAAATAGTACCTAGTCACTTAAATGTTTAATTTATGCAAGTCAACAATTCATGTGTTTCAGCCTGAAGCTGGCCTACAATCGCATAATTTTCTTTTCTCAATGGGATTTTAAATTCTATAACATTGTCTAAACTAATCACAGTATCAATATAATAACCTTATGCCCCAGGGGGATGATTTATAGTGATCTCTATTATGAAGTGATAATGATGTCTCTAAAGTGAAACAAAGGCACCTGGACTGTAGATATATGATAGCTTTTGGGTGCTCCTGCAGCTTCAGTAACCCAACCTCAGCAGAAAGAGATTCTTTTCCTCAATTAGCTTATAATATGAACACTCAGTTTAAAGAAGGTCATGGATGACAATGGAAGTCAAAATGCATCTCTATACAGATTAAACCTCTGGTGAATTCCTTATGAACATAGTCAAGTGATGTGAATAGCTTTGCTACCAGACAGAGAGCATTGTACAGTCTCTATGGCAGATATAGTAAGGTTAAAATTTAAGTTCTTATCTTTGATCCTCACTGACCAATTTTTAAGTTGATTTGGTATTTAATATTTTCTGCTGTCTTTTCAATTGAGTTTTCCTTATGTTTTATCTTATCATTGCTTATGTTGTTTGTCTGCTTCTTGATGGTGTTTTCTCTGATTTTCTGTATATAAAGTGAGGCTACATAAATCTATAGTGAAAGTAACTGGATTAATAATTACCTAGGGGCATGATAGTGAAGGGTTAAAGGAAAGTGGAGAGCTAACAATGAGTATGAAGAAAATGTTCTGAAATTGATTGTGATGCCCAACTTATCGTAACATGACTGAATGATTAAATTGTGTGATATGTGACATGTATGAATAAACTATTTTTTAAAAGATTGTGACCTTTCAGAAGAAGATAACTAGATTTATCTTGTGAAGTGCTTCTTGGTTGATAGATTTGAGTTACCAAGCTTTTAAAAGCTATTATTTACTCTATGCTTCATTATATGATGCTCATCATTTCTTCTATATTTTCACAAATAAGACATATGTGTGTGTGTGTGTGTGTGTATGTGAGAGAGAGAGAGAGAGAGAGAGAGAGAGAGAGAGATAAAGAACAGGTCATTTGAAAGAACAATACAAAGTGACAGGAAGCACTGTTAATGAATTTATGAGAAAAAAATGTAAAACAGAACAAAATACTGACTGATTCTTCCCCATCCTCCTTAACATAGTTGTTATGATTGAAACCATTGTTGAAGTTAATGTAGCAACCACCTGTGTCAGTCCATCTCTTTCCTTTCTGCCTTTTTGCCAATACTCTATATGATGTTCTTTTCAGGGACCGGTCTCTCCTGGTAATATATCCCAAGTACTTTAGACAAAATCCCCCTATCCTCACTTCTCATGTGCATTCTGGCTGTACTTTTTTCAAGACAGATGAGGTGTTTTTTTCTGACAGTCCATGGTACTTTCAGTAATCTCTCCTCAACACAATAATTCAAGTGCATCAATTCTTCTTTGTCTTCCCTACTTATGTCCAACTTCCACATGAACGTGAGGCAATTTAAAATACTATGACTTGAGTCAGGCTCGCCTTAGTACACAAAGTGGTATTCTTGCTCTTCAACATTTTAAAGAGGTCTCGTGCAACACATTTGCCCAATACAATGCCTTTTTTGATTTCTTGACTGCTACTTCCATGATAAATGATTGTGGATTAAAATAAAATGAAATCACGGACAACTTTAATCTTTTCTCTATCATTATATTGCCTATTGGTGCTAACTTTGCTTACCTCTTTTTCTTCTTTTTTTGTTAGAAAATCATTTTATTGGGGGCTCTTATAGCTCTTATAGCAATCTGTACATCAATTATATCAAGCAGAGTTGTATATATTTTGCCATCATTACCCATGTCTCTTTTTTTGTATCTATGTTATTGCTATAAATTGCCCTCGGAGTGCATTTTTGGTATGTTGGATTTTCATTCTCATTTGTTTCAAGGATATTAAAATTTTCATTCCTTATTTATTTAATAAGCCATTAATTTTAAAGTAGGATGTTTTTAATTCCCAAGTACTTGACATCCCCCCTTTATTTATATGCTGCATTTCTGTCTGAGAAATTGTTTTGCAATATCTTGATGCTTTTAAGCTTATTAAAGATGGCTTCGCAACCTACTATAAGTTCTAATTTGGACAGTACACTGAAAAATAATGTATATTACTGAGGTCACTATAGTCTCCAGATAGAGAAACTCCTTGTGCTTTTTGGCTGATAGGGTAGTATGTGCTTTTTGGCATGTGAGAGGGTAGTATGTTTCTTCTGAGGACAAACAAAATCCATACTGAAATCCTGCAAATATGGATCTTACCCATATGTCTCATCCATTTTGCTGTAATTAAACTAGTGTGTCCTCTCGCTCCTGGCGTAGATGCAGACCCAGGAGATCCTGAGGATGCTGTGGCTGCCCAAGCTGGGTGACCTGGGAAAGTTCTTCTGCAGCCTTTCGGCCACCACCCTCGTTAGTATGGGTGCCCTGGCTGCCATCCTTACCTACTAGTTCACTCACTGGCCAAAGGCCTTGCAGCCACGTGAGACCCCCCTGAAGCAGTTGAAGGAAGTGGAGGGCAGGACTGGGGGCTGGAGCTCAGTAATTGGGAGTAGTCCTCATCTCCTCGCCCATTATTATGATGATGCTTGGACATGTATCAGGTGTTCCGCCCTGGACTTAGCATCTCAGGGAATACGCCTTGCCTCAGCTTCAGGAAGCAGAAGCAACCTTACCAGTGGCTGTCCTTTCAGGAGATGTCTGACAGGGCTGAATTCCTGGGGTCTGGGTTCCTCCAGCATAATTGTAAAGCATCTTTAAATCAGTTATTGGCATTTTTGCCCAGAATTGACCAGAGTGGATCATCACAGAACTGGCTTCCTAAACATATTCTATGGTGGTGGTCCTGCGCAATGACACCCTGGGCTCAGAGTCATCCACTACATCATCAACACAGCGGGCATCAGCACCATGATGGTGGCTAAGCCCCAAAGGCTGTGCTGCTGCTGCTGGCTCGTGTGGAGAACAAGGAGGTTGCAGGGTTCAAACTGATCATCATGGAACCATTTGAGGCAGCCTTCCTTGAAAGAGAGACAGCAGGAGTGTGAGGTGCTCATCAAGCCTAGGCAGGCTGTGGGGAGACTCTGGCCAGGAGAATTATCATGCTTCTGTACCCTCCAAGCCTGAGGACCTCTCAAATGTATGTTTCACCAGTGGTATGACAGGGAACCCAAAACGCCTGATGCCCACCCATGGAAACATAGTGGCTGATTTTCTCAGGCTTTCTGAAAGTGTCAGAGAAATTGATATTTCTGAGATAGGATGATGTGTTCGTCTCTTTCCTGCCTCTGGCTCACATGTTTGAGAGAGTGGTCTAGCCTGTTGTTTACTGCCACAGACAATGAGTTGGCTTCTTCTGGGGAGACATCTGCCCCCTGTCTGAAAATGTGAAGGCTCTGTGCCCTACCATCCTCCCTGTTGTCCCACGGCTGCTGAACTGGATATATGACAAGATCATCAGCCAGGCAAACATGCCATTTAAGTGCTGGGTCCTGGAATTTGTGGCAAAGCATAAATGGGGTGAAATTCAGAGTGGGATCACCAGAAATGCTAGTATCTGGGGGTAAACTCTTATTCTATAAAATTCAGGCCAGTCTTGGGGATGTGGGTGAATGGTTGTCACTGAAGTGGCATCTGCATCACCAGCAGTCTTGGCATTCCTCTGAACAGCTCTGGGATGAAAAGTTTATGAAGGTTACTGCCAAACCGAGTGTGCCTTCACCACACCTGGAGAATGGACCTCAGGTAGGTTGGGGCACCTCTGCCCTGCCATCATATCAAGCTCATCAATGTTGAGAAGCTGAACTACCAGGCCAAAAATGGAGAGGGAGAGATATGTGTGAGAGGGAGAGATATGTGTGAGATATGTGAGATATGTGTGAGATATGTGATATGTGTTAAAGGTAACTTGAAAGATATGGAGAAGACAAAAGAGGTCCTGGACCATGATGGCTGGCTTCACACTGGAGATATTGGGCGGTGGCTGCCGGCAGGAACTTTTAAAATTATTGATCAGAAAAAGCACATATTTAAGCTTGCTCAGAGAGAATACGTTACTCCTGAGAAGACTGAGAACATCCACATCTGCAGTAAGGCTGTGGCAAAAATATATGTTCACGAAGACAGCTTAAAAGCCTTTCTCCGCCTGAGTCCCGGTGTCGTAGTGGCTGTGCGCGGGACTGCGACCCACTGGGATGGAGGTTCAATTCTAGCGGCAGCTCCACAGGAGCAAAGGCTGGGTCTCCTACTCCTACCACCAGAGGGCAGTGATGCCCCAAAACCAAAACCAAAACAAAACAAAGCCTTTCTCGTGGGCATTGTGGTGCTCAGTCTGAAATCATGCTTTCCCCGGGCCCAGAAGAAAGGATTTGAAGGATTGTATAAAGAACTATCGTCCAGTCAGGAGATGAAGGAAGCCACTTTGGATGATTTGGTGAGGCTAGGAAGCGCAGGTGGGCTCTATTCTTTTGAACAGGTGAACGTCATTCACATCCCTTCCAACACGTTCTCAGGTCAAAATGGCTTGCTGACACCAATGGTGTGTGGACCAAAGCCTAAGGGGCCCCCGCTGAGAGAGAACATAAAAACACAAATAGAAGAGTTTTACTCTATCTCCTTCTGAAGTTCAAGGAATGAGCTCAGTATAACAGACGGGATAGCCATAGTATAGTTATTTTTGAAAATGACGAGTCAGAATGATGCAGCTGAAAATGAATAAACATCAGACTTTACAAATGAGCCCTTTCCTGTCTGAAGAGGTCTTTAATAATATTTTCTCTATCATCACTGAGTATATTTTATTTTTATTAAAATATTGTAGCAAGCTGGTAAAAATATCACAAAGGGCAATGAAAAAATGAAGATTTTTCTCAAGAACTGTGTATCACTCAAAGTAATATATTCTCAATGTTCACAGAATTCCTATTAAATATTAAGGAAAAAACATTAAAAAAAAGAATGTATCATATTTTTTGGACAATAAGGCATACATTCCCCCCCATAAAGTGGGGGAAAATGAGGGTGTGTCTTATGGCCCGAAGGTGTGGTACCCCAGGATATTTTAATATACTGGTACTATTTGGTTCAAAATATTTTTTCTTGCTTTCCTGCTCTAAAAACTGGGTGTGTCTTATGATCAGGTGTGTCCTATGGTCTGAAAAATATGGTATATTATGTTGTCGAATGACATGCTCTTTATACATGTAAGTAGTTAAGTTGTGTTGTGTAGCTATTCTGTGTCTTTGCTGATTTTTTTTTCTTGAAGTTCTGTCTTTCCTTGAGAATCATGTTTTATTATCTGCTACTGTTATTGTAGTATTGTGTATCTCTTTTCAATTGTAAGATTTTGAGAAATGTATTGTGTGGATCTTTCATTGGATGTATAGATGCTTATTATGGTTATGACTTCTGGTTCAATTTTCTTTTTAATCATTATGTATTGTTTTTCTATTTCATACCATTATGAAATCTTGCCTTGAAATCTATAGACTTCAGAGATTAATATTCCCACTCCTGCTTTTTGATTGTTATTAGCTTGATGCAATTTTTCCATTCTTTCCATTTTGGTCTATACTTGTTTTGTGTCTATGGTGTGTTTCTTGTACACTGCACATTGATAGGTCCTGGTTTCTTATCCAATATGCAACTCTTTGCCTCATGCCTCGTACATTTAATCCATTTGCATCCAGTCATGTGCATGACTTGATTGTTGTCAGCTTGCTGTGTGTATTTTCTGGTAGTGATGGTTTCTTAGATCTTTGTACTTTTCTGTGGTGTCTGGTTGGTTCAGTGTGAGATTGCCAGGGTTGCATGAAGACAGTTGGCTCTGTCAAGTTGTGTGAGAAAGGAATAATAAAAACAACAAAAGCAACAGCAACAATAACAGCGCAGTCAATAAAAACAAAGTAAACTTGCCAACAACTATAGGAAAGGGATCCTCACATATACAGACTGCACAATAAGAACTGTTCTGTTTTATCTTTCTATCTGTCAGTCACTAGTGTGTACTTCTTAAAGCCTCACCTAAGATTTGCACAGTTGGAGTGTATTTGGCATAGAAGGGTAGAGTTTGGGATCTTTTCTATTCAACAGGATGCTATGGGGAGTTAGGAATTCTTCTCACCTTCTGGTGTCCTCTGTCTCTCCACTGTCGGTTTATCAAAACATCAGAAGAAAACCACATGAAAAAGCAACCTGATTTGCTGATGTTTCTTCTTGAGACATTTTTCCCATTGGCTGACTTCTGTGGACATCTAGGTGTTTCAGAATTTAGGGTTTGTATATTTCTTATTGCATTTAACAATTTATTAATGCAAAGAAAAGAGAAAGTAGAAAGGGGTGGGATCCAGCCACTTTGTTATATCCGGAAAGTCCAAGCTATCTGGAATGCATGACTGCGGACAGATAGTTCTGTCCCCCTTTGTTAGTTTTGCCATGTCACCTATGCTGTTTGATATTCCTGTCTGGTCCAATCCTTTGTCAAGCTACCTTTTTAGCTTTATGTATGAGAAAGGATACCCACAACCAAATGCTTGGTGTATCAGGTATGGCCCATTTACTGCCCAATTCCTCTGTGAATATAAGGAGGCAGGCAGTGCCTACCTCTCTCTTCTTGGTGCTGTGATATGGGAGAAGTTTTTCTGGTGTTAGTTGGCTTAGGGGTAGATTGAAATTGTCCTTTTATAGGCCAGTGGTGTGCACAGTAATACAGACAAACTCCTAGTGGCATAGTGGGTATGCATTGGGCTGTAATCCGAAAGGTCTGCAGTTTGAAACTACCAGCCAGCTCCCTGGGAGAAAGACAGGACTTTCTACTCCTTTAAAGATGTACAGTCTCAGGAACCTGTGGCACAGTTCTACCCTGTCTTTTAGGGTTGCTATGATCTGGAATTAAATCGTTTACAGTGAGTGCAGGCAAAGCGGTTCAGTTCTGGGAATTGGAGAAGGCACCAATTATTGTACATACTTGAGTATAAGTCGACCTGAACATTAGCTGAGGAACCTAATTTACCAGAGAAACTGCATAAGAAATGTGCTGAAAAACTTGGCTTATACACAAGTGTATGTGGTACTTCTTGTGGATTTTGCTCCATGATTTTGTCATAAATGTTTGGTCTACTCAGCTACTCTTTCCTCAGAGAGCAAAAGCTGCAAATTTCTCCTCTACATGCAGTTTCTAGCTTTGTTTTTGTAGCTAAAATAAGTAGCATGTCTGTTTATGTCACCATATTTTACCAGAAGCCCATTTTTTCTTTTGACTATTAAAGGTTTTAGTAACTTGGTCCATTTTTTAAAGATTGCTTTCCTGGATATGTGTGGCCATTGAGTATTTTTCCCCATTTTTGAAAATGTACTGCTTCTAGTATCTTCCTCAACACTTAACCAGGCTTTCATTGACTGAGGAATGGGTCTCAGGTGAAAGAGTAGGGCCCAAGGACTCTGAGCATGCATCTGCCCTGTTGCATGACATTTTCATGGCCTCCTGTACTATTGAAAGTACATAATAGTATCTTGACAACATTAATATATTTAAAAATCTTCCTCCTCAACCTCTGTGTACAGTCTTTTAATGCCTAATGTACAAGGGGTACCCAAAACTGAGTGAGCATTGAGCAACTCACTCTGAGTGAGTGCATCCAGTGGCATTGCCTGGGAAGGTTCTCTCTGGCCACAGCGAATTTTTTTTGTAAATGTCATTTCACTAGAACCTCATTTTTAAATTTTTCTGTGATGCCCGACTTAAGAGCATAAAGAATTATAACATCACAAATTCACAGGGGCAGTTCTACTGTAGAATTTCTATGAGTTGGCATCGACTTATTGGCAGTGAGTTTGGTTTGGAGGGTAAATCTGTACCAATTTAATTAACTTTAATAAAAAAGAAATTCTATACCTATATTATTCCTCTTCTCCCTTTTTCCGTTGGTATGACTAATTATTATTGTTTTATTTCATGTCTTTTAGTGTAGATTTAGTCTAATAGAATATGTAAAGTTATACTACTACTACTACTACTAATAATAATAATAAAACATGAAATATTTGAATTAAAGGGATGGGCTTTGATCAAGAGTGAGTGGAGGCAGGCGAACTGGGCAAGCCCGGAGAGGACGGATCCCCTCAGGACCAGGAGCCGCCCCCCATACTCCCCCCACCACCCCCCTCACCTGCTTCAGCACCCCACCGCTGCTTCAGGTGTGGCATCTGAGTGCTCGGTTCCACCGTGGCCTATTGCCTGCAAGACTGGGAGAATCAAATCATATTTGTGACGAAAGAAGACCATGCACATCCCAGCAGTGCAGAGCTGGCGGCTGATGACCTCAGGGATCCTTACAGGGAGCTCGGATTGATCCTGCCAGATGGAGACGTTAACGTGAACTGCCCATGCCTTGGAGGAAAGGCCTGTGGGCAGCAGTTCAAAACCGCCTTCTCCTGCTTCCCCTACAGCACTGAGGATGTTAGGGGGCTGTGTAGACTAGTTCCGGACCTTACTGGGAAAACCCGGACCTCCATCCCCAGGATGATGACAACGCTGAGGAAGAGAAGGAGGAACCAGATGTGTTAGAGGAAGGAACTCCCACGAAACTATGGCAACCGAAAAGGAAGGGGACTCAAGTTAATGAAGGACACAGTCCTTTGAGTTCACATCAATATGGACCTTATACAGATGCCTTTCAGTCACTCTCAGAAAAAACAACAACACAACTTTCCTTCTTTTGTTCTGTACTCTGTAATGTACAAAATAAGTTATTCTTTGAAGCAGTAGTTTTGACCGTTGGACCGATACACTGCAAAAACAAAATAAAAACAGTGTGTCCTCAGGTAAACCCACAAACAGCAAATGTAACTCCCTACCCCCTTTTCAGATTGCCCTGACTTTTGCCACTTTGAAATAATGTGCTGAGTAGTCTCAGTAACCAACGCCACCAAACCACGAAGGATAAAATAATTAGGATTGTCAAGTATGCACACCTTATTTGTGCTTGGTCATGCAGCTCCTTTCATTAAGGACTTTAAAAATGTATAGTTTCAAATTACATTTCAGTCTTTTCCCATCCATCTCCAAAGTACCCATTAGTATTTTTGGTAGGGAAAATCTGGTGGATGTGAATTCTCTCTCCTTCTATTTGTATGGAAATGTTTTAATTTTACCTTCATTCTGAAAAGGAACTTTCACTGGGATGGAATTGTTTGATTTCTTTAGTGCAGCACTTTATGTCATCTCATAGCCTTCAGGCCTCCAATGCCTCGCCAATGGGGAAGTTGACATTGAATCTTAATGGGGGTCTTTGTATGTGACTATTTGCTTTTCTCTCACTGCTTTCAAGGTTGTCTATTTTCATTTTTTTAGAGGCTAACAATGGATGATGTGTCTTGATGTACATTTCTATGGGTTTAACTTCTTCTTTGAACTTCTTGTATTTGTAGATTTATATTCTTTGTTAGTTTGGAGAAATTTTCCAACATTGCTTTTTCAAATACTATTCCTTTCCCTTTCTCTTTCTAATTTCCTTCTGGAATTCTCATCATGTGTACATTAGATCTCATTTTCCCATACTTCCATTAAATTTTACTTAGCCTCCTTAAGCCTCTGTTCTTGTTGTTCTTCAGACTCTGTGACTTCAACTTTCTGATCCTCTGATTTGCTGATTCTTTCTTCTGCTTGATTAAATCTGTTGTTAGTAAGCCCTTCTATGATGTTATCTTTTTCAGTTATTATTTATTTGGGTGCAATGTCTCTCATTTTTAGATCCTCATTTTATTTCTTCTAGGTCTTTGTTTATATTTTCCCCTTGGTCCTTACTTATGTTTAAATTATTGTTATATTCTTCCATTAAAATATTATTTTGTTGTCTCTAGATGCACTCATTTTGTTTTGTTCACTCAGATGAGCTATGATTTCTTTTTCTTTTCTTTGTCTTGTGATTTTTTTGGGGGGGTCCACTGGAATTTGAGGGTCCCAGTTTCCTCAGTTTCCCCAGTATTTGTCTACCCTGCTTTCTGCAAACACAAATTAAAGCAAAAACTCTTATGCAGGCATGGAGCTTTTTGTCTTTACTTACTATTTCACTCTGAGAGCGATTGAGAGAGAGAATTCTTTCTGGCTTAATTAGCATTAGGAAGTTTAACCTTTTCAGTATTTTCCAAACATAGAGAATGCAAAATGGTCACCAGTGGACAAAACTCAGGCATATACTCTACACTAATCAATCTGTTCATTCATTTGTTTCTGCCATCAATTTTCAGTTGAAAAACCCAGATCCATTGAACCCCTTCCAGAGGTGGGTGTTGTTGATTTGCTTGAGGTTTCATTCTCTGCTTCATGGTCCTGCTTATATGTGAGCTTGCATTCACAAGCATCCCTGACATACTTAGACTTATCTGTGAAAGATCGATATTGTTGGTTTCAGAACCCCATTGGTCCTGTGGTGGTGAGGGCAACAGTCTTTACTTCGGTGACCCTCCTCCTGGTTCTATGTAAGGAAGAGGGTGTAAGACTTTGTAACAGTTCAACAGTTAGTAGGTGTGGAAAGGGTTGCCATATTCAATACAGACCCCCAGGGATATCTGTCTTGTTGCTCTTAGAACCAGCCACACAGTATAGATTACCACTCAATGTACACAAGGTAACATTTCTTGTAATTGGATCAATAGGCAATACCATGTTAAACAGAGAAAAGACTAAAGTTGTTAATGATTTCATTTTGCTTGAACCCACAGCCAATGTTTATAGAAGCAGCAATTAAGAAACCAAATGGTGCGTTGCTTTGGGGAAATGAGCAGTACAAAATCTCTTTAAAGTGTTGAAATGCCACCTTGTGGTCTAAGGTAAGCCGGACCTCAAACTACAGTAATTTCAATTCCTCTTATGCCTGTGGAAGTTAGACAATAAATATGCAGTTGAATGATTGTGTTGGGAAAGAATATTGGAAGTACTATGAACTTCCAGAACAAACAAAACAGCCAGAACACTCCTTAGAAGTGAGGATGGTGAGATTTGTCCATTGTACGTTGGATATGTGATCATCCGAGACTGGTCCCTGGAAAAAGAAATCGTATTTAGAAAACCACAGAGTCAGTCTTAAAGAGAAGACCTTTAACAAGATGAATGGACACAGTTCCTGCAACAATGGGCTTGGCTATAGCAACAACTGTGAAGATGGTGCAGGACTAGGCAGGGTTTTGTTCTGTTGTTTGTAGGATTTTTCTGGATCATACCCAACTTGAAGGCACCTAAAAACTACCCAAACATCTCATCACCAGGGAAGGGTTTACTTTTGTGTGTGTGTGTGTGTGTGTGTGTGTGTGCATCTGTGATGGTTAGAGTTTACGTCAACTCAGTGTCCCTGGCTGAAGGTAGGGGTGAAGCCAATCTATCAGCCATATCTTTTTCTAGATGACACACTTGGAACAGAACTGAGCTCTTACCATTCTTACTTCTGGATCTGGATCCTGCATCTGGTGTATCAATTTCCTGTTATATTGTCTGCCAATCCCAGGAGCTGCCAATGGACTGCTGACTTGGTATTCATTTGGTCAAACTCAGATAGATTCAGCTCTGCATCCACCAGCTTGTGGTCATCCTGCTTCATCTTTCGACTTCCTGTTTGTCAGCTCCTGCAGCTACACAAGTCGTCAGCTTGCATCTGCCCTAGGGACTTATGCTGGACTCACCTACACCCACAACTGTGTGAGCCTTTCTTAATATGGATCTCTTTATAGATGTTACACATACAAGTATCACTGGTTTTGTTTCTCTTGAGAATCCAACCTAACAGTATTTTCATTGGTTATTGAAGGTGAAATGATGTGGTTTAAATAATTCTATATCGCAATTATTTTAAATTATTACTTTATCAAATACTAGACAATATCTCTTGAGTCTTGCAATTTTATGACTTCCCATCTACCAAGTCAAGTTAATGCCAAGCAACTACTTTTGTTTGGAAACTTTCTACTAATGACACACCTTAATATTTTAAACTATGTGTGTATTTTGAAAGTTAGATTTACAGAAAGATTTCAAATCCATTCAGAGACTTCCCATTCTCCTTCACTTAAATTCCCTTAATGTTACCATCTTAGAAAACTATAAAATGATTATTGAAACAAGAAAATATATGTCACAATCTGCCTACCCATAGTCCAAATTGAATTTTACCAATTCTCCCACTAATGTACCTTTCCTGGTCCAACATTCACTTACGTCTATAAAAGTTCTTTGATCTTTTCTTGCCCTTCAGTTGCAGTAAATGTCTTTTAATTTTTTGTCTGACATTTCCTCATGATTGAGACTGAAATTATGTATTTTGGCAAGTGTACCATAGATATGATGTTAAATTCTTTGCACTATGTGGTATGAGTGGAGACATGATGTCAATAAAGTCCATGGTGATGCAATGGTAAAGCACTCAATTAATAACCATAAATTTAAAAGTCAAACCTACCCAGTGACTCCAAAGAAGAAAAACTGGTGACCTTGAAAAATCTTACAGCTGAGAAATCCCCCTGGAGCAGTTCAACTCCATCATATCTGCCTTCTCTAAGTCAAAAAGTGACTCAATGCCAGGTAACAACAGTATGATGTCAATAAGTCTTGCTATTCATGATGTTAATCTTAATCACTTGGGTAAGTTGGTATCAGCCTGGTTTCTCAACTTCAAGTGTATTTCTCTTGGTAGTTCACAAATATCTTCAGATACTAATGTTGATTTTAACATTCATTAGTGGATCATCTCTGCAGCAATTATTACTGTAGTGTTGGCCTAATGGTGATCATAGATTCCCTTGATTCAGAAGGAATGTTTGTTTATTTTTAGTATACCTGCAGATATTTTACAACAGGTCTCTCAACAGCACAATATACACTCCACGCCAATGCACGTGGGTTATTAACCAGGAGAAACCACATGCTGGGTCTTAAAGCAAATTTTTATACATTATAAAAGATTAAAATCAAAAAGCGTTCTGGCCACCATAGAATGAAGCTAGAAAGCAATAGCAGAAAGGAGAAAAAAAAAACTGACAAGTATATGCAAATTAAACAAAACACTATTAAACCACCAAGTGATTGCAGGAAGAAATCGAAATGACAGATTTCTGAGAGTAAAATGAAAAAGAGAGCACAACACACCAAAATTTATGACATGCAGTGAAAATAGCATTCAGGGAGAGATTTATAGCAATAAATACCTACAAGATAAAAAAAGAAGTGGTCAAATCAGTAGTCTAACTTAACAACCAAGCAAACTAGTACTAAGTCTGTCAGAAGACTAGAAATAACAAAGATAAGAACCAAAATAAGGGCTGAGTCCCGGTGGTGTAGTGGTTGTGCGCGGGACTGCGGCCCACTGCGATGGAGGTTCGATTCCAGCTCCACGGAGCAAAGGCTGGGCCTCCTACTCCCACCACCAGAGGGCAGTGATGCCCCCCCCAAAAGAACCAAAGTAAAGTGGCATAAAAAGAATTTTAAAAAGAAGATTTTTCTTTGAAATGATGAAAAATAGATAAACTCAGTAAACTGACAAAAAGAGAAAAGATACAAGTAATTTTTTAATGTAATGAAAGAGTGGACATTATAACTCACATGGATAGGAATACAGAATTGTGACAGAATATTAAGAACAATTATATGACAACAAAGTGTATAACCTAAATGAAATAGACAAGTTATTAGAAGTACACGACCTACTCAAACTGACTGCAGAGGAGGTAGAAAGGTGCAATGAACCTCTAAGGAAAGAGGAGATAAAGTCAGTGATCAAAAACATGCCAGTAAACAAAAACAAAAAGTCCTAGACCAGATGGGTCATTGAAGAATGTTATCAAACATTTAGAGAAAAATAAAATTGATACCAGTCCTGGTTAAAATCTCCCTAAGCATAGTAAATCAAGGAATATTCCCTAATTCATTTAATGAAGCAATATGGCCAACTGTCCAAAAGGCATGCAGGCAGTCCCTGACCTTCTCTGGCTTTATAAAGGAGGAAAGAGGATAAAATTCTGTTAGCTGAAGGCTGATTTCTATGAGATTGAGATCAGATATGCTTCCACCCCTCAACCTTCTTCACCCATTCTGACACCAAACCTCACTTCCAAGGCACTCTTCTCTGATGTTTTTAATAGTTCATTGCAATAGCCACAGAGTCCACATGGTGCTCTCAATATGGGATTATTAGGGAAGTTAACAAGGTACAGTCAAAATAAAAAATGCTCAGGATATGGTTCTTTGGTCAGGAGACCTCTTCTTAGGGTTGCCTTTGGACAATTCCCTAAGCCTCTGTCTTGCTTATACAATGTTATAAAGCTCTGTTAGTGCTGCTCATAAATTCCCAAAGGCACTGGACTCTCCCATAAGTCTCTGCCTGACGTTGTTTGATTTTAGTTCAATTGCCCAGAAAACCTAGCCTGAGTGTTTAAGTGCCTGAAGGGCACCACCCTGCATCAAGCCTTCTACCCACAACCCCTCAGCTTCTTTGTTTGGTGGCCCAGGAAGCCCACTGCTCTCTCAGATCAAGGAGGACTGGCATATGGAGGTCTCAGATTCCAAAGGATGCATTCTACTCCTAGTTCTTCTTTCTTGATGGCAATGAGAGTCACTCTTCCTGCTTCTGAGATGGCTCATTTTATTTATTTACAACGACACACAGGGATTAAAATGATAAACTATAATGATTATGAATATAGCTGCAAAAATCCTTCACAAAAAACTAGGGAACAGAATTAAGCGCTGTATTACAAAGTCATACATTATCATCAAAGAGTATTTATTCCAGGAATGTAAGGTGGGTTCAATATTAGAAAATTAATCAATATGTCATGTCTATACTATAAAGGAAAATATCATATAGTCATCTCTATAGATGCAGGATAAGCATTTAATAAATACCAACACGCTTTCTTGATGAAAATACGAAAGGTGGGAATAGAAGAATTCTTCAATATGATTCAGGTAACATATGGAAAGCCAAAAGTCAACATATTTTCTGGAGAAAGACAGAGAGCTTTTCTCTTTGAAATCAGAAACAGGACATGGGTTCCTGCTGTCATAAATTCTAAATAATATTTTACAAGAAGCACTAAGACCAATGCGAGCACTAAAACAAGAAAAGGAAATGGAAATAAAATAAATCCAGATTAGATAAAAAGAAGTAAAATTATCCCTTTTTCACAAGAGACTTTATATATGTTATATATATATATATATTCCCAAAGAGTCTGCAAGAAAGCTTCTAGCAAAGTTACAAGGTACAAGGCTAGCAAACACAAATCAATTAGGTTTCTGCTCACTAACAGTGGGAAACTGAGAGGAAAATTAGGGAAGCCAATTCAATTTACAATTGTATCTAAGAGACTAAAACACCTAGGAAAAAATTTAATTACAAACATTAAGAACTTGCCTAGTACAATGAAAATGATAAAACACCAAAGAAAAAAATAAAGGTCTTAAAAATGGGAAAATGTTCCCTGTTCATATATTGAAAGAATGAACATTGCTAAGATGACAGTTACTACCTAAAGCAATCTACAGATTCAATGCATTCCTCATGAAAATTCTAACATAGAAATAGAAAAACAAACTCTCAAGTTTATATGAAATGTTTAGAGTCACAGCATAACTAAAGCCATGTTTAAAGGAAAGAATAAAACAGGATGAGTCACATGCTCTGCTTTTAAAGCATACTATTCAGAGCCCTGGTGGCATTGCCGTTAGGTATGAGACTGCTAACCGTAAGTTTGGTGCTTCAAACCCACACACCCTTTCATGGGAGGAAGTTGAAGCTATTTGCTGCCTTAAAGATTTCCTGCATTGGAAATGCTATCTATCGTCACTATGAGTGAAAATGGACTTGGTAACAGTAAGCTGGGTTTTATATAGCTACAGTAATCAAAACATCTTGGTACTGGTTCAACAATAGGCATAGAAAATCTGGAAAGAAGTCCACACATCTATGATCAACTAATTTTTAATAAGGGTGGAAAGAAAGGATGGCCATTTGCACAAAGAGGAGTCAGAATCCATGTCTCACACCAAACACAACAACAAATTCAAAATTATTTGAAATTCTCAATGTGCATAGCGAAACCATGAAGTTTTTAGCAGGAAATATATGTGCAATACTATTGAGCCTCGCTCCCCCCCCCCCCCACTCCCCAGAACCAACTCAGTTTTATTGGCACATAATTCACACTATACGATTCAATAGTGCAAACATACTAATAAGAAATTATACAATCATTACCACAACCAATATTATAACATTTGGGGGGCTGGGAGCTACCCAGTCTTGCTCCCGGAGAGCTGCTGTTGAGGCTCGCTTTTAACAGAATTATGTAACATAATGACGAAAGCACAAATACCAAAAGACAAAATAAATTAATGTGTTCTCATAAAAATCAAGAACTGTTTTTATCAAAAGACTTTGCCCCCCTCCCCAAAGAAAAAGCAAAAACAAAACGCCAACTGAGAGAATGCTTGATAGGAATCTATTAACCAAAATAAACAAAGAACTTTGACAAGGTAAGAACAAAAAGACAAATAATTCAAATATAAGAAGGGTGAAATCCTAAATACATATCTCATCAAAGAAGACATTCAAGTGGCCACCAGACACGTGAGATGTTGTTCATCACCCTGAGTCATCGGAGAAATGCAAATCAAAATCACAGCCAGGTGCACTGAGATGCAGTGAGGTCACACTGCACTTCCACTCGGATGGCGAAGGTTTTAAAGAATAATAATGACAAAATAGCAAATGGAGGCAAAGTGATAGGGAAACTGGAACTCCTATCCATTACTGATAGAAATGCAAAATAATAGTCATTTTGGAAAATAGTGTGGTGGTCCTCAAAATACGAAAATTGGCCCACCGATTAAAACCCTAAGTGTACACCCCCAAAACTTGAAAATAGAGGCTTGTATTCCAATGTACATTGAAGCACACAATAACCAGAGGATGGAAACAGCCTAAATGCCTATGAACAGGTGAATGGCTGGATAAAATGAGGTACTTACATACAATGGAATACTATTCTGCTAGTAGGAAGAATGATGTCTTCTTGTTACTGTTGTTAAGGTGCTGTTGAGCCACTTCCAACTTATAATGAGCCCGTGCATAACTGAAAAAGACACTGCCTGGCTAGTTCTGAGAGACCCTCACAACTATTGCTACAGTTGAGCTCATTGCTGCGGCTATCAATTAATCAATCAAACAAGCAATCTCATTGAGGGTCTTCCTCTTTTTTATCACCTCTCTACTTACCAAGCATGATACTGTTCTCCAGAGACTGTTTCCCCCAGATGACATGTCCAAAGTACCTGAGAAGAAATCTTACCACACTAGCTTCTAAAGAGCATTTGAACTATGCTTCTTCTAAGACAAATTTGGTTGTCTTTCTGGAAGTCCATATTACATATTCTTTTCCCATATATAATTCAAAGGCATCAATTCTTTATTTGTTCATTGTTCATCTTTTTGCATGCATGAATGAATTAAAAGTGGATGTATTGTAGAGCATTTAAAGAAATAAATTTCCTTTTAAATCCAACCTCCTCAAAATCCATGAAATTGATATTATTCTCTAGAGGTACATAGTATAAATGCTGAAAACCAAAGGAAAAAAGACCACCTAAGAATAGATAAATTCCTATCAAACCACCCTTTTTATGAAGATGGCACTGAAGGCGAAGAAGGAAGTTCCTTCCACTCCCAAAATGAAAGCCAAAGCAAAGGCTATAAAAGTCAAGAAGGCTGAAAGGCGTCCACAGCCACAAAAAGAAGAAGATCCGCATGTCACCCACCTTCCAGCGGCCCAAGACCCTGAGACTAAGAAGACAGCCCAAATACCCTCGGAAGAGCATTCCCAGGAGAAACAAGCTGGACCATCATGCCATCATCAAGTTCCCCTTGACCACAGAGTCTGCCATGAAGAAGATCGAAGATAACAACACACTTGTGTTCATTGTGGATGTCAAAGCCAACAAACACCAGATCAAACAGGCTGTGAAGAAGCTGTATGACATTAACGTAGCCAAGGTCAACACCTTGATCAGGCCTGATGGTGAGAAGAAGACGTATGTTCAACCGGCTCCTGACTATGACGCTTTAGATGTTGCCAACAAGATTGGAATCATCTAAACTGAGCCCAGCTGGTTAATGCTAAATATAAACTTTTTCAATATATATATAAAAAAATTCCTATTAAACCTATTGTTTTGGATTTTTTACCCTGAGGTTATTATTAGAGTGTTAGTCTTGTCTTCTCTTATTTTTCAGCCACATAGTTGAAGTCAATCTGAGCATGACTCTTCAACTTCACAGTCATTGAAAATAAGGATTCAGATAAGAATAAATTGCCTTGTTTATTTTGCATGGCCTGCTTTTGAACTCCTTGGGTTACTGGTGCAAGATGAGGTTTTATCCCATTTCCTCATTTGATTTGTTAACCCAGCTGTGATAATTGTTTCTGCATCCCCCTACACACACAGCCTCTCCAGCTTTATTGACCATGTCTCCATCAGAGGCCTTTCATTTCAACTAGCCAATCTGGGCAAGGTGCTTGACAGCAGTGTTCATAATTGCTTTATCTAATTACATAGGATCACGGTGGCAAACTTTAAAAAGGTTTTGCATCGAGTAGTATTTCAGTTTATCTTTCTAAATTATTTTTCCTATTATTGATATCATGCTGAATTTATGAAATGTAATTAGGCCTGAAAAAAAGAGTAAAATTGGAACAGTGAAGGGTTAAGGGAGGTTCAAATGGTGAAGGGAACAAACACAATAGCCCACCTTTTAGCCCTCGTGTATCCTGCCTGCCCCTGAGACCCAAAGTCTTACTTTAGGCTTGGCCTCTTTTTCCTTCCAATGTTTTCCCCTCCACTGTTTCACCATGATATCATCCAGAAAGCAGCATTTCCAACTTCCAGTATCATTCCTTTGGGGAGAAGACATGTCTTGGTTGATCTGCTCTTCTTCAGATTCAGTCTAAGTTCGCAAAGAGTGCAGGTTGTCAAGAAGACCAAAGGAACTATGTCATCTTGTCTTGGATCAGGAGTTCTTTATCTCCTGCACATGGTACCCAAAGGATAGAATTATACTTCAATCTGATTTCCTTTATAATCTAAGTTTTGTTTTTGTTTTTGTTAGAGAATGGCTCTACAGGATTTTCCAGTCTGTCCAAGGAGCCCTTGATATACAAAAAGTCAAGTACTTCTGGAAGGTGACTCAGTTACTCCCTCTAGCTGACAAGTGATTGATTTTTCTGAGTAAAAAAGCCAATCAGCTTACCAGTGATAGGCTCTTCCTAGACATCTCGTCGGGAGTCAGTTAAGACAATATTGAAAAATATACTTATTATTTATGTAAGCTTAGCCAGCTTAAGATAATAATTGGAGAAAATGAATTATATCATCAAGAATGCAGTATCAGGATTGGAGGAAAACTTATGAACAACCTGTGAAGTGCAGATCACACAATTTTCCATATTGAATGTGAGGAGGATCTGAAAGAAGCACTTGTTGATGAAGATAAAGGACTGCAAACTTCAGTGTGGATTATGACACAATGTAAAGAAAATAAAAATCCTCAAAGCTGGACTAATAGGTAACATCATGATAAATAGAGAAAACATTTAAGTTGTCAAGGATTTAATCTGGTTTGGATCCACAACCTATGCTCATGTAAGTAATAGACATCAAACAACACATTGCATTGGATAAATCCACACAAGACCTCTTTAGAATGTTGAAAAGCAAGGATATTACTTTGAAGACCAAAGTGTATCTGACCCAGGTATTTTCAGTCACTTCATAAGCCTGTGAAGGTTAGACATTGAATAAGGAAAATAGAAGAATCAGTGCATTTGAATTATGGTGCTGCTGAAGAATACTGAAAGTGCTATGGACTGCAAAAGAAAAAACAAATTTGCTTGGAAGAAGTACAGTCAGAAAACTCCTTAGAAGCAAGGGTGGCTAGACTTCATCTTATATATTTTAGACGTGTTGTCGGGAGAGAACAGTCTCTAGGAAAGGACATCATGTTTGGAGAAGCAGAGGGGCAGAGAGAGAGGAAGATGCTCTTCAAGATGGATTGGCACAGTGGCTACAACAGTTGGCTCAAGCATCGGAAAGATTGAGAGCATGGCACAGACTGGGCGGTGAGACATTCTGGTGCACATAGGATAGCTATGAGTCAGAACTGACTCCGTAGCACCTGAGACAATAATGCCTCCAATGAAAGAGGTCTGGTGGCATAGGGGGGCATTGTACTTCTAACCACATACAAGTCAGTGATTTGAACCTAGCAGTCGCCCCAAGAGAAAGACGAGGCTGTCTAATCCTATAAAGATTTAATGTCTCTGAAACCTGAAGGGGCAGTTCTATTCTGTCCTATATATCTGCCATGAGTTGGAATCAACGCATTGGTAGTGAGGTTGGTAGTTCTTGTCTTGCTTTGTTTTAAGGCCTTCAGTGGACGCTATGAAGGAGGAGGGAGTCAATGTATTTGAATCATGATGCTGTTATGAGAAGGAATTTCTGATCACTTTGGAGGAAACCTTATGTATATGAAGTGAGTAAAGCCTGCAGGAGTGGAACCTTTGGGATCGTGATCTGCTGCTGGGGTATAACAAGAAAAAAAATCTATGAATAATTAGAACTTGGAATATTCAAAGTATAGTTCTAGAAAAATTGAAAATTGTCAAAGATGAAATGGAACACATGACGATCGATATCATAGCTATTTGTGGGCTGAAATAGACAGATTTGGGCCATTTTGAATCAGAAAAGCATATAGTTTACAAGGCAGGGAATGACACAATCAAGAGGAATGGCAATACGCTCACTGTCTAAAAAGACATTTCAAGATCTATCTGGAAGAACAATGATGTGATAGGGTTATAGCTATCCTACTTCTAAGAAATCTAAGTAATACAAAATATTATTCAAATTTATGTACCAAGCAGTAAAGTTAGTGATGAAGAAATTGAAGAATTATACCAATATCTTCAGTCAGTGATTGATCAAGCTTGCAATAAAAATGTATTGATACTTATTGGTGATTGGAATGCAAAAGTGGAACAGAGAGGAAGGAATAGCAGAAGGAAAGCATAGAGTTAGGGACACGAATGAAGTGGGATGTCCTGTGATAAAATTTTGTAAGACCAAGACTTGTTCATAGTAAATACCTTTTCAACAACAGAAGTGGCTTCTATATACTTGGACTTCTCCAGATGGAATTCAGAGAAAGCAAATTGATCACATATGGGGGAAGAGACAATGGGAAAGCTTAATATCAGCTGCTAAATCGATGCCAAGAGCTGGCTGTTGAATACACTATCAATTGCTCATATGAAAATTCAAGTTGAAGCTGAAGAATCTTGAGTTTCACCTGAATTTCAAGAACAGACTGGACTTATTGAACACTGGTTAATGACAGAAGACCCGATGAACTTTGCGATGACATGAAGATCATCATCCATGAAGAAAGCAAAAGATCATGAAAAAGAAAAGATCAAAGTAGATGGCAGAAGAGACTGAAACTTGCACTTAATTATAGAATAGCTAAGGAAAATGGAAGAAATAATGAAGTCAAAGAGCTGAATTGAGAATTTCAATAGACAGCTTGAGAAAACAAAGAAAATATTATAACAAAGCCATATAAGAAAACCAAATAGAACATTGTTCAGCCTGTCTTAAACTGAAAGAATTCAAGAAAAGAATAAAGCCTCAAGTTGAAATATTGAAGATTCTGGGCTGAGCCCCGGTGGCGTAGTGGTTGTGCGCGGGACTGCGGTCCACTGGGACGGAGGTTCAATTCCAGCAGTGGGACTGGGCCTCCTACTCCCACCACCGGAGAGCAGTGATGCCCCCCCCCAAAAAAAGAAATATTGAAGATTCTATTGGAAATATATTGAATGATGTAGGAAGCATCAAAAGAAGAATGGAAAAAATATACAGCTTCACTGAATCAAAAACAGCTGTTTGACATTCAGCCATTTCAGGAAGTGGCACATGAGCAAGAAGCAGTGATACTGAAGGGAGAAGTTTGAGCTGCACTGAAAGCATTGGACAAAAACAAGCCTCCAGGAATTAGGGGAAAACCAATCGAAATGTTCCAACAAACTGATGAAACACTGGAAGCACTTGCCAGGAAATTTGGACATTTTTTTCGCACTGTTCACACTGTTTATTTGCTCCTCTGGAAAAATCAAGAATGTGGGAGCCTTGTCGCACATCAAAAGCAGAAAGGGGCCAGCAAGGGCACTTCAGCGGAGGCTCACAGCTTGAGGGACTCAGGGCAGGCTCCAGGGAAGGAGAGGATGGGTCCACTGCCACTGCCCCTCTCTGAGTGGCCTCTTCCCTTAGTAATCAAGAGACGCTGAACTGAAACTGGAGCCAGACTCAGGTCGTCAGAATGGCCCCTGCCCCTGCTGAGATTGGGTGGTGTGATAACTGGACCAAGATGTAGCCTGGGCCCTGGGCATCAGATTGGGGACTCTTGGGGAAGGGGACAAGATGGGGCCTGATGGTTCAAAGCCAGCAAGTGAGAGGTGGAAGATGTCTGTGAGAAGGTGCATGAATGTGCCTCTGGAAACAATGGTGACTGTGTCTAGGGAGACGTGAATGCGCCCCAAGTGCTGCCTGTACATGCAGGGCAGTCCCCTACCCCTTCCAGTGTGAGGTAGGCAGGGGGCAGGCTCACCCCAGGCTGGGCAGCAAGTGAGGGGGATCTACTGCTTGGGGAACCTCCCTGACAGGCTGTGTACACCCCACCCCAGACCCCACAAATGCTCTAAGCTCAGTAGGGTTGGCGGGTAGGGCCTGGTCTTGGACCCTGGCTCCACCAGACTGGAGAAGAGGCTAGGTGGTGGCTCCTCAGGGTCCCCAAATTAGTACCAGGAGGAAGAAGGGCCCAAGAGGAGTGGGAGCTCAAGACTTAAAGTTGTCCTCGCGTTGGGCAGGAGGTGGCGTGAAGACCCCTGGCCAGACCCATGCAGAGGCAGCTTGGGGCACCAGACCCCACTTGAGTTGGGGTGTGTCAGGTGCCTTAGAGCTCTATCATCCAAGGCTCAACTTCCCCGGGCTGGGCTCAGGACGGGCATGGAGAGCGGGGACACATCAGGCTGGACATGCCCAGAGGGACCCATCCTTCATTCCCAGACCTTGAACCTGGAAATTTGGAAGACAGCTAGTTGGCCATTTGACTGGAAGAGACTCATATTTGTACCCATTCCAAAGGAAGGCGACCCAACAGAATGTTCAGCTTACAGACTTGGAGTAAGTAGCAAACTCTTGTTTGCATGGTTCCTTTAAAACAACTTTGTAGTGTGGTGGATTGCATTCATTCATTCATTTAAAAAAAACCGTGTGTCATTAAAAAAATCCAAGTCCATTTCATTTTTATTTTTCTCTTCTTTTTAACACTTAGATGTTTAGGTTTGAGGGGTAAGGAATCTGAAAAGTGATCCTTCATGGTCTCAGTTAAATTTTTTCTTGACTTTATTATTTATTTATTTAGGTTTTTTAAAGAAAAACTTACGCTATGAAGTTGCACAGCCCATCTCATCCAATCAGATAAGCCATTGTGTCCTGTTCAAGCTCCCACAGATCCTTTTCTTGCTCCTTCTTACCTCCCTCCCTCCACAATTTCCTCTCCTTCCCCCCTCCTAGTCTTCAAAGTTTCATCTTTTGAGTGAAGACCACTTTTATTTTTCCTTAAAATAATGATATCATTAAATATTTATCGTTAAAAGATTGACTAATTTTGCTACGTATAATGTTCTCTAGTTTTGTTCAAGTCTTATCGTGTTTAACAGAGTTGTTATTGGTTTTATTGATGTAAAATAACTCATTGTATGAATAACAGCTTGTTTATCCATTCCTCTATAATTGGAGTTTTTATTGTTTCCATATTTTTCCCATATGGAAATTGCTTCAGAAAACAGGTGTGCATATATTTTCATGTTGTGTACTCTATTTCTTTAGGGTATATGCACAGCAGAGATATTGCAGGATTGTAAGATAATTTGATTTTGTTTAAGAAAGACCCAGATTGATTTCCATAGTGGTTGTACAATTCTACAGCCCCACCAGCACTGTATGAGCAGTCCAATCTCTCCACATCCTTTTCAGCATTCATCATTTTCTGATGTTTTAAAGAAGAAGTTGCTAAACATATCAGTGTGAACTGGTAGCTCATCATTTAAATTTGTATTTCTATTATTTCTAATTAGCTCAAACATTTCTTCACATGGTTGTTGGCTTCCTTGATGTCATCTTTTGTAAATTGTGTACTCATTAAAAAATTATTTTATTGGGGGCTTGTATATCGCTTATCACAATACATACATACATACATATATTGTGCCAAGCACCTTCGCACGCCTTCTGCCTTCATCATTCTACAAATATCTGCTTTGAGACTTGAGTCCTTGATATCAGCTTTTCATCCTTCCCCCATCCTCCTCACTCCCCCACCAACCCTCAATACTTTATAAATTATTATTATTTTGTCATATCTTACACTTCCCAATGTTTCTCTTCACCCACTTCTCCAATGTCCATTCTCCAGAGAGAAGGTTATGTGTAGATCCTGGTCATTGGCTTCCCTTCTCTACCCCACCTTCCCTTTACCCATCCTGTAACTCCACTCTCACTACTGGTCCCTGTATTTCCAGTTCCCATCTATACCAGTGTACCTCTTCCAGTCCAGCTGGATTTGTATGGTAGAATTGGGATCATGATAGTTGGGGGGAGGAAGCCTTTAGGAACTACAGGAAAACTGCATGTTTTATCGTTACTTCACCGCACCCTGACTGGCTCATCTCCTCCCCATGACTCTTCTGTAAGGGGGTGACCAACTGCCCACAAATGGGCCTTCGGTTGCTACCCTGCTCTCCCCCTCATTCATAGTGGTGTGATTCTTGTTCTTTGATGCTTGATACCTGCTGCTCCCCTGAAACCCTCGTGATCACACAGGCTGGTGTGCTTCTTCCATGTGGGCTTTGCTGCTTCTGTGTTAGATGGCTGCTTGTTTACCTTCAAGTCTTTATGACTTGGTGCTTTATCATTTGGTAGCTGGGCCCCATCAACTTCCTCCACTCTGTTTGCTTCTGTACCCATTTGTTTTCAGCAATCATATTGGGAGGGTGAGTGCCCCCCCTTTTTTTTTTGTATTTTTCTTATTAAGGTATTGTAGTTTTCTTTAGATTTTTGAAATTAGCCCATTATCTGACGTGTCACTGCTAAATATTATTTTCCCAATCTGTGGGTTCGCTTTTAACTCTTTTGGTGAAGTCTTTTTTGTTTTTTGTTTGGTAACAAGCTTATTCCTATGCCTCAATTGTGGTTGTCAGGCAAAATTTACTGTAATAGTCACTGATAATGTCAATAGCAGGTCTGCCAGAATAAAACATAGCTCAATACTGCAAGAAGGGAATTGTTGTGCTAATTCAATGTTGGTCTGTCTTCCGACAGTTCAATACTCTTGTAATGACTGTCTCTGCTTCTTCACATAGCATGTAATTTCATGTTGAAATCCTTGAGGTAAAGTCTAGTTCACCAAGTGGGATTTCCACAACGAATCCTTCTGGTTTGGCCTTTGGAGAGTGTTGTGTGCCCTGAAGATCCAGGATTCCATATCCCAGTGTTCCACGGTGCATGACCTGGGTCCCTAGACGGTGTGCAGAAATTCTGACCAATGTTGTTTATTAGGTGCATATTAGCAGGCATACTCCTTCCTTAAGGTCCTTAAAAGGATTATTAGTCATTAATTTCCCTACTGGGAAGTTGGTCCTACCCCCCTTTTCTAGTAACACACTTGCATTTGTCTTCCCCCAGATTGTCTGTTTCCATTCCCCTCTCCTGACCTGACTTTCCTATCAGTTTCCCTCATTGCTCTCATCAGAAATCTGCCAGCTGGGATGTTGTGTGTGTGTGTGTGTGTGTGTGTGTGTGTTGGGGGTGGGTTTTTTTTCATAACTTTGCATGGTGGCCATCAAGCAGTTACCTTCCCCTCCTGCTCCCTTGACAGTCTGATCCCAGTTGATGTGAGGACTGCTCTGATGAAGTGATCTTCAAGACACACATCTAGAAAGGATTGTGCATGGTTCGTGGGCAGCAGGCAGGCACTCTACTTGACTGTCTGGCAGCCCTGGCCAGCAGACTGGCTGAAATACAAGCTTGAGCCTGCACCCATCCTGCTGCTTATCCCGATTGCAGGGAACTCATAACAGCACTTGTCCTTTTGTGACTTACTCACTTCATTCAGTATAATGTTTTCCAGATCATTCTATGCCATGAGGTGTTTCATGGTTTCATCACTGTTCTTAGTGATGGACAATATTCCATTGTGTGCATGTATGAAAATTGTTTACTTGTTTTTATCTATTCTTCTACTGATGAGGATTTAGGCTGTTTCCATCTTCTTGCTGTTGTGAACTGTGTGTCAGTGAACATGGGTGTGGCTTAGGACTGTTTGTGATCTGTCTCATTTCTTTGGGGTGTATTTCTGAACCACCTGGTCATTTTATTGCCATCTGTTTTTTGGATCACTACATTACTTTCTGCAGTAGTTGTACATATTTACAAGCTGATCAGCAGTGTCTAAGAGTTCTAGTCTCTCCACACCCTCTCCAGCATTTGTTGTTGTTTGTTTGTTTTTTAAATTGGGTCAAGACTATGGGCGTTTTTTTAAATTGGGTCAAGGCTATGGGTGTATCTCATTGCTGTTTTTTATGAAATCTTTTTTATAATTTTAGCAATTATCCATAGTATATGTTTCTCTTTATATAAATCATTTTATTGGGGGCTTATACAACTCCTATCATGATCAATACCTACGTAAATTGTATGCAGACCACATTTGCACATTTGTTGCCATTATCATTCTCTAAACATCCTCCTTCTGCCTAGGCCCATGATGAAGTATTTTGATATGCATAAATGTCATGCTCTTAGAAGGTCCCAGTTCTTTGTTTTGTCATCTATAAAAATCACTTCCAGTCATTGTTGAAGCCCTGGTGTTTATGGAAGTAGAATGCCCAACTTTTCTTCAGTGGAGCTGCTGGTGGGTTTGAACTGCCAATCATGCAGATCACAGTCCAAAGACTACACCACCAGGGCTCCATTTTGTCTTCTATACTGTGGGAAACAGAAAGATTTTCCCCAAGTTGCTCCCCAAAATATATGCCAAACTTAGCTGCTTGCTGCATGTGGTGACTATACACTTGGTGATCATCAGAAGTAGGTCGGGGGCTATGCTCCTTAAGTGTTAACGGCCATCTAGAGCAATCAGACTATAAAGTCTTTCCCACCCTAAGGACGGTAGTAGACTATTTCCTTGTAGGAGAAACCAGGGAGGTCAAGCCCACCCAATGTTGACCAGGGTTAGGCCGCCATCATGAATCTAGAGTCTGCCCTTCTTGTCACATGTATATCCTTAGTCCCTCCCCTTCGTATTACCTGTCCACCCCTCACTCTCCCCTTCCAGCTGTGCTTATGCCTATTGTACATCCCCTTCCTGTGATGTGTGTGGTTACCTGTAACCACACCTCCTAAAAAGATATAAGTCTTGGTGAGCAATAAAGTAGCTCTCTCTCCCGTGGCTCGCTCTTTCCACGTGGACCACCAAGTGAGGCTGAGGTGAGCCTGCGACCATGAAATGTGTCTGACTCCATTGTTTCAATCTCCCTTCTATCTTATCCTCTATGATTTTACTATGATCCTTACTTATTATCGCTGTACAATCGCACCTACCAGACCTGTGATGATGTGTTAGGGGTGGGTTTCCCTGACACATTATGTCTTGCATTAGAGCCCAGAAGTTTATCTCGATTTTTTCACTGCTGGTTTTCACGGTTCTAGTGTTTATATTTTCAAATGTCTTTTCTACATTGATTGGTATAATCATATCGTTCTTCATTTTATGTGGTGAAATACTTCGATTGTTTTTCTAATATGAAACTACTTTTGCATATCTGATTTGAATCCCAACAAATATATATATATATATATATATATATATATATATATATATATATATATATAATCTTTGTTGAATTCTGTTGGCTAGAATTTTATTGAAAATCTTGGTATCTATTTTCATCAGACATATTGATTTTTAATTTTCAACTCTAGTAATGTCTTTGCTTGGCTTATCTATCAAAGTTATAGTTGCCTCATAAAATGAGTTTGGTAGTACACTGTCCATCAGAATATTGTGTAGGATTGGTGTTAAGTTCTCTAAAAAAAAAATTTTTTTTTTCAGAATTGCCCAGTAAAACCGTCTGGTTCTGGACTTTCTGAGGTTGGAAGTTTGTTACGTTTAATGACCAGATCTACTTTTCCTCATATTATTGACTTGTTGAGATTTTCTACCTTAGTCTGTGGTCATTTATGCAGATAATGCATTGCTAGAAATCTATCCATTTCTTCGAGGTTTTCAAATGTGTTGGAATACAAATTTTCATAATACTCTGGCCATTTAAAAAAATCTCAATTGGTTTTATTGTAATGTCACCCATTTCATTTCTTATTCATAACATTGCCTTTTCTCATCCCTTTTCTTTGTTAGGTTTGCCAGTGGTTTATCAATTTTCTTTATCTTTTCAACAAACCAACTTGGTGATTTTTTTTCTATAGATTTTCTGTTTTCTGATCCCTTTATTTCTGCCATATCTTTATTATTTCTTTTCTTTTAGTGGCTGAGGATTTGTTTTGCTGGTCTTTTTTTAATTGTGGTTGATGAGTTGAAGTCTATTTTAATTCTTTCTGCCTTTTTGATCTGTAAACTGCCTCTGAGAAATGCTTTTGCTATGTTGTAGATATTTTTATTTATTTTATTTGGGTTCTTATTTATTTCAAGGAATTTTTTTATTATGGTCTCTATTTCTTCAATTACCCAGTAGCTTTTAACCAGTGAAATCAAGCTATTTACATTCAATATTCTTATTGATAAATATGGTCATTTTGTTATCATTTTATTATATTTTTAATGGTGTTACTGATTTCAATTTACATGATTTTTTTGTGCTGTGTACTTTCTCCTTATAGGTTGCCTTGCAAATGCTCTATTTACTTATTTTCTTTTTATCTTATTACTTAACTTGTTTATATGATTTTCTTCTCTTTTTACATGAAGTCTTAACTTTTTCTTTGAGAGTTTTGTGTGCATGTCTTTCTTCTCAAAATCAAAGTTTGTTGTCTTTTGTAAATGGTTCTATATTTCTCCACTCCACTATTAACTGTCTGCTCTGTTCTCTGTTTTTTTTTAAATTTTGTCTTCATTGCAGAATTGTTACCTATGATTCCTTATTTTTTATTTATATTGTGCTGCTTAAAGTTGTGTATTACTTAAGTAGTATATTTTATCCCAAATGATGTCTTTTCTGATAATTTTAGGTTACTGCTATTATTGATTTTCTGTCCAAAGAATTCCTTTTAATATATTTTACCTCTATCTCCTATCTATTTTTTTATTTATCTAAAATCATTTATTGGGGGCTTTTACAGATATTATAGCAATCCATAGATCAATTATATTAAACAAAGTTGTACATATATTGCCATAATAATTTTCAAAACATTATCTTTCTATTTGAGCCCTTATTATCAGTTCCACTTTTCCCCCCTTTCCTCCCCATCCCTTCCACTTTGTGAACCCTTGATAAATTACATATTATTTTTCCATATCTTACACTGTCCACTGTATCCCTTCACCTTTGTTTCTGTTGTTGGTCTGTGTGTGTGTGTGTGTGTGTTATACATCCATTGTTGCTATTGGTTCCCCCTGCCCCCTACTCTCCTCCTCCTCCATGGTGTCGCTATTCTTATTATTGTTTTTGAGGGGTTTATCTGTGCTGGCTTCTGAGTGTCAAAATCTCTTAACCTGTAGCAATGTACATATCCCAGTGTAGCAGAACTTGTGAGATAGAACTGAGTGGGTGATTGTCTTTTATGATCCCTTCTGTGAGGAGGGGGTGAGGTGGGAGTTGGAAGTATTAATGAACCAGAGGAATGTTGTGCGTTTTGTCGATGCTAAGCTGCACGCTGGCTGAATTGACCCTTCATGTCATTGTTCTGTGAGCGGATGTCCAATTTTCTACAGATGGGCTTTGGATCTCTTCTGAGCCCTTGTAATTTTTTTGTATAGGAGTGTGGTTTTGTTTGTTTTTACAAATTCCTTTAGTATTTCTTTATCTGAAAATGATTTTATTTCTCCCTCATATTTGAGGGATAGTTTTGCTGGATATAGGATTCTTGATTGGCAGGGTTTTTTTTTTTCTTTGAAAATTTGAATAGAGGACTGAATCCCAGTGGCATAGTGGTTGAGTGCGGGACTGTGGCCCACAGGCTTGGCGGTTCAAATCCAGCAGCGGCTCTCCAGGAGCAAGGCTGGGTAGCTCCCACGATCACCACAGGGCAGTGATTTCCCCCCCAAAACAAGACAAAACAAGACAAAAAAATTGAATAGAAACAGTAGTGGGAGTAGTGATGTCTTGAGGGGAGGGGAGTGCTCAGGAGGAGGAAGGGAGAGATAGGGGAAACGCTGACAAGGTTGGATATATAACCCTCCCCCAAGATAATGAATAACAAAAAATGTGAGCATAGAGACACAATGGAGTGTCAAATATGAAATAGTAATAACAACATTTAATTGATGTAAGGATTCACAAGGTTGGGAAGGTTGGAGGGGGGAGGGGAAGAGGAGTTTATACCAAGAGCTCAAGTAGAAAATGTTTTGGAGATGATGATGGCAACATATGTACAAATATGCTTGATACAATTGATATATGGAATGTTATAAGAGCTGTAAGAGCCTCCAATAAAATGTTCTGTAAAAAAGAAAATTAAAAGTTGAATAGATAGATTCAATGCCTTTATGTCTGCATGGTTTTGATAGAGAAATCTCAACGGATTCTACTCAGTTGTCCTTTATATGGGATTGTTATTTTTCCTGTGTTACTCTCAGGACTGTTTCTTTTTCTTTGATGTTAGAAAATTTGACTACATTGTATTGTGGTGATTGTCTTTTATGATTCCTTCTGTTCAGAGTGGTCTGGGCTTCTTGAATATTTATTTTGTGTGCTGTCACAATATTAGGGAAATTTCCCTTTATCAACTATTTTCTCTGTAGTTAATATTTTTTCTTTCTGCCCAAGATATTTACTAAACATACATTATTCCTTTTGCATAGTTTTACATAGAATTCTTCCGTTTTCTTCAACTTCTTGGTCTTCTTGTATTTTAGTCTTGGGAAATTTGTTTCCAAGATCATTGATTCTTGATTCCAATGTTTGAGTTCTTCTGTTTTATTTTTTCAAAGGGTCATCCAATTCAGATATTTTAATGTTTGCCTTTTGAATTTCTACGTAGAGTTGTTGAATTATTTCTAGTTCCTTGTTACATTTTTTAAGAATGCTATTGTAGAGCATCTCTAAGTTCCTGTACAGCATCTCTAATTTTATTCTATTTCTGTCATTTTTTTTGGAGAAAAGTAGCTAGACATCTAATTTCTAAATTACTCTAATTTCACGGGAGAATCCAAGGCTCCCTCCTCATCCAGGTTCATATCTGCATGTATTCCTGTTTCCAAAATTGTGCAGAAATTGACTGTTGTTTTCGAGGCATAGTTTTTATTTGTTTGTCTGTTTGTTTGATCTCTAGATACAAAGTTATGGATAGTTAAGGCTGGCGAGGCCATTTGGCACCAGCCTACCCCTACCAGCAGTCAAAGGCAGAAAACTTAAATATTCTCACTGTCAATGTGATAGTTTTGAGGCTGGCTCCTTAGTTACCTGGGAGTGTGCAAAACAGCGATTGAGGACAGGATCAGCATGACAGGAAAGAGAAGAGACTATTCTATTTCAGCCCAGCTGCTGGAGTGATTTTCCTGGCCCTGGATATCAGCTGCTTACTCTTTTGCATGTGGGCCTGTGGGCAGTCAGCTGCTAGAACTTTGAATCCTGGGCCTCCAGAGAAACAGTCTTTGCTGTGATGACTTTTTTCTTTCCTATCAGCCCAACTCCCAGTGCTCCCGGGAGGTTCTGCCACATTCTAGACCCTAGGGATTCCACCCAGGCTTTGGGAGCCTGTCCACTGCAAGCCTAAATCTTCTCCATCCAGCTGCTGGCATAGCAATGAGCAGGTGGGGAGTTTCTTAGCCTCGTGGGGCAGAAGCCTGTGAATCCTCCCACCCAAGTTCAGACTCAACCCTGGTTGTGTTGGGGAGTGGTAGCAAACAGGAGTGAGCAAGGAGGGGGCCATCAGCTCGCCACTAATGTCTAGGGAGCCTTGGAGAGGGATGACCATGCAGGCATCCTATCGGGCAGTGCAGAACCCAGGGATCTCTGGGGGATTCTTTTGATCCTTCGCCCCTCTGAGGTGGTGAGATGTAATTATCAGAAGGTCCCGATCCTCAGGAGAGTTCTGAAACCTCGACTGCTGAAGACTGTCTGTTGTTTCCAAAGTTTCTCTTGGGAGAGGTGCTACGAAGAGGCACTGACGACATGGCCCTGTTGGACTCCTTTAGTTGGCACTCGCTACAGAGCAATTCCCAGGGTCTAGGCCAGTTTCTCAGACTTCTGGGCAAAACCAGTCACCTGGGATTTTCATGAAATGAAGAATCTGATTTAGCGGACCAAGGCTGTTGCATTTTTAACAGTTACCAGGGAGGGCTAATGCTACTGGTCCAGAACCACACTTTTGGTAGTGAGTCCCAGAACACAACTCCACATCTTTTACTAGAGATGTCCTTCTATTAAAGTAACAATCGAAAGTCTGCTTGAAGGCTTGCTAACCTCAAAGCAAGGGAGGGAATTCTTACGTAATGGTCATGGAGTCATTTGAGAAATGTCAAGAGTTATTAGAAAGTAATGTAAGCTATTTGTTGAGTGAGCACCACCTAAGTCCACATGGAAGAAGCACACCAGCCTGCGTGATCCAAGTATTGTAAATAATGCAATCGAAATCTAAAGGAGAATATAGCAGCAGAGCTTAAATTGTGAGCACTTGGTTTGCAGAAAATTCGGGGTGATAGAGGAAGCCCCAAATCCACTTGTAGGGTCCGTATATGGACTTAGCCTCCAGTGAATAGCCTCTGTCCATAGTTGAAGGATTTGACTAGCTTTGCTAGCACACAGGGAACGTTGCCAGTCAGTCGTGACAGATATATTACAACAAGATGTAATATCATGTGATCTCCCTTTAGATCCATTTTAAAATGGCTTCAATTAATATTTTTAGAAGTGTAGGGGAAATATATGTGGAGCAAGCCCCTGGAGAATCCCCTGGGAGCATGGAGCAGGAGAGTGAGCAGGCTTGCTAACATGCACAATGCATTCAAAAATGAATTGATGCTGGCGCAGCCAGGTTAAAATTTAGCTCCATGCCATTTGATCTTCCTTACAATCCATCTAAGTTCTAGCTTTTAATGTTTTGGGCTTTCCTTTGGATTGATGTTTTTATCTATTGTACTTTATTCCTGTTAGTTTGTTGTTGTTGTTATTGTTGTTTTCTTGTTTTAAAGTGTTTTTCTGTATATGAAATCCAGGATAGATAAATCTCTAGAGGCAGTAACTGAATCAATGGTTTTATGAGGGTATGGCAGGGGAGGTTGGGGGAAATGGGGAGCTAATAATGATGAGAAGAAGGCTGAAGAAAATCATCTGAAACTGATTGTGGTGACTATTGCACAATATTTCCTGATGTAATTAAATGATTGAATTGCATGAAATGTTAGTTATATACCAATAAGACTATTGGAAAAAATAAAATGTATGTTGAGTGTTGAGCTAGAGAAAATCATTTTCTAGCAATTCTCTCTCTGAATTTTCTGGGTAAGGAAATTCAAGCAGAGAAAGGGAAATATTAGCCCTTGGGTGGCACAGTCAGGTATTGGGAAGGAAGGAGACAGACCTCCCTGCCCCCATAGACCTCCCTGCCTCCTCTCCATAGCACAATTATACCAGCAAAACGCATAGCATGTTGAACTTACCAATCTTTACAATGAATTTGCTACAATGCCTATTTAAGAACACAAGCGATGGGATGTTTATGCCAGAAGATGTCTTGCCTTCATGTGCAGTAATGGACAAGTTCAGTCCATGCCTGGTCTTATTAGTCCTGCCTTCTGTTTCACTAGTTTGATCTTCCTAATTCAAGAGGTATCACAAGGAGATGAGTGATGTGCTTACTCATGTGAAGATGGGGCGTGGCTCCCACGCTGAGAGTATATCTATGATGGCGTTTCCTTATGGGGAATGGGGCACGGAAAGTGAGACGTTCAGAGAATGAATGAGGAATGGACACTGAGGAGGTTGATGGAGAAAGGAATAATGAGCCAGAGGGGCAAGCACAGGTTGAATTCTGGAGTGAGTGGGGCATTGCAGAGCGAGACCCCCACAGTCCAGAGGGAACGCTCTGTGTCTGCGCTCATTGGCATGGCAGCCACACATGACCCTTGAACACTTGGAATAGGGATAGCGTGACTGATCTCAAATTTAAATATTCTTTTTACCAATTTAATTTAAATAAACACAGTGGCTGCCATATTGGAAAGCATAGACTAAGACCAGGCGTCACATTTGTTTGACAGATAAAAGGAAAAGTATGTGTTTCCTTTCTTATCTGCTGCTAAAATGTTAATCAGCCTTCCAATTAATCACCACTCAAAAGCTCTTTATCTGCTCTTAAGAAAGCTTCAGTTTGCTTTGAAGCTAACAGCCAACAGTGGCAATTGTTGAAAATTAAATAGTATTGGGATGTGCATCTATTTCTTTACTTTCCCTTTATAATTCCAGCCACAAATGCCTGTTTTGTTCTTGTGGCATCGCTGCCCTCTGGTGGTCGTGGGCGCTACCCAGTGCTGCTTCTGAGAGCCGCCGCTGGATTTGAACCGCCAAGCCCGCAGGCCGCAGTCCCGCACTCAACCACTTAACGCCACCGGGGCGCAGCCCCACAAATGCCTTTGTTGTTGTGAGGAATGCCCGAGTCATTTCCTCTTCATCATGAACCCTGTGTGCAAGAGAGCAAAGCGCCACGCAGGCCGGGGCCACCCTCTCGATGATTCTTCTTATTATGGGACTCCACTATGGAAATCCATCTTTTTAGGTCTTCCTCTTTCTCATTGCCCCTCTACTGTACCAAGCACGATGTCCTTTTCCAGGGACCGGTCTCTCCTGACGACATGTCCAAAATAAGTAAGATGACCTCACCATACTTGTTTCTCAGGGGAATTCTGGGTGAAATCCTCCCAAGAGAGACTTGTTGATTCTTTTGGTCCATGGTTCTTTCAGTGTTCTTCACCAGCACCCTCATTCAAATGAGTCAATTCTTCTTCGGTCTTCTTTATTGCATTTCCAACTTTCACATACATTTAAGGGAATTGAGAATACCTTGTGTGGTAGACACATAATCTGGTGTCAATTTGAGGATTAAGAGTGCAGGGGTGGAGTCTAACCTGTCAATCCAGAGATAACCCATGAGACCTCTGTGTGGCCATGTCCTTCTCCTGAGAACTCTGGAAACTGCTTCTTTTTCCTCCATGGAGGCGGGAGACTCTTTCTGCTCACTGCCTTGGAGACATTTTACTGACAAGACATGTAGCGCTTCGCCCAGGGAGCTGGAGAAGCAACCTGGACCTTCCCTGATTCAGCCAGAACGCTGGGCCTGGAGAAGTCACGTGGAGACCCCCTGCCAGTGCCAAGATGCTTACAACATCCCTGGATCCAAAGACTTCCAACCCACTGGCCTGTGATCCTACTTCATTTGGCAACATTACATGCATTTCGTGAGTTAGAAGAGGACTTCAAAGATTGGTATCGAACAAATGGGCCAATATCAGACTTATGGACTTTATCTGGACTGATCTAGGATGTTTTCTCACTATTCAATTGTTCTTATATATAAACCTTTTCCTTATACACAAATGTGTCTGTATGAATTTGTTTTGCTAGTCTACCTGGACTAACACACCATGTTTGGGGTCAAGCACAGCTTCATCTTTAAGGGAACATCCGTACTTTTTAATACCTTTTTTTGTTTGTTCTGTTTTTTGGGGGGGCATCACTGCCTCTGGTGGTCGTGGCCGCTACCCAGTGTTGCTCCTGAGAGCCGCTGCTGGATTTGAAGCGCCCAGCCCGCGGGCTGCAGTTCCGCACTCAACCACTTGCGCCACCGGAGTTCAGCCCTTCAATACTTTTTTACCGAATGCAACGTGCTATTGGATCTCCTGAACGCTGTTTCCATGCACATTGATGCTTGTTCTTAGGCACCGTTGAATCGTCTCCAACCCAAAGTGACTGTGCGCCGCAGAATGAAAGACTGCACTCAGCCCCACACCGCGCTCACAACTGTTCGTGTGCCTGAGACCATTCACGCAGCCACGGCGCTGGTCCATCTCATTCAGGACCTTCCTCTTTTGGGCTGCACCTCCACTTCACCAAACATGATGTGCTTCTCCAGGGACTGATCTCTCCTGACAATATTTCCAAAATATATAAGATGAAGTCTTGTTATCCTTGCCCCTAAGGAGCAAGCTGGCCTTACTTCTTCCAATACAGATCCGTATGTCCTTTTCGCATCTGCTATATACATTCAATATTCTTCTCCAGAACCACCATGGAAGTGCATCTATTCTTCCATGGTCTTCCTTATACATGTCTAATTTTCATGTGCATATGACGTACTGGAGAATGGCTTGGGTCAGGCACACTTTGAAAGTCCTCAAAGAAACATCCTTGCCCTTCAATACTCTAAAGAGGCCGTGTGCAGCAAATTTCCCTAATGCAATACATCTTTTTGCTGCTTCCTTAAGCATTAATTGTGGATCCAAGTGAGACAAACTCCTTGACAACTTCAAACTTTTCTCTATTCATCATACTGTTACCTATTTGTCGAGTTGTGAGGAATTTGGTCTTCCATACATGGCTTTGAAAACCATGCTGAAGGATGCAATTCCTTCATCTTCATCAGCAAGTTCTTAAACTCCTCCTCACTCTCAGCAAGCAAGGCTGTGTCCTCTGCATATTGTAGGTTGCTAATAAACCTCTTACCCCGATACTACATTCGTTTTCATAAAATCTATCGTCTCTCATTATTTTCTCAGCTAGAAAAGTATAATTGTCTCACTTTGAGGGAAAGAAGAAGTCGTTTCATGAGATTAGAACTTTGGGAAACGGCTATTTCAACGTACAAGAGGGGATGAGGTGGGTCCAGGATCTCACAATCAGAGACTAAGCGATAATCATATATCCAGGCTGTGAGATTACAGGCATTCCCATCTCTTTCACCTCCCTGAGGAATGATGGTGGTTTCCTGTACATAGGTAAAACTTACATCTGTGCAATGTTTCCTTCTGTGTCCAGAGTGGAGGGTAAATCCCCAATCAGACCATCCTGTCTGGGAGGTAGGAACTGTACTTACAGATTCTGGAAACATCTTTTTTATAAGAAAAGACCAAGTTGCTGACCTTGATGGGCTACTGCTACAGAGTTGTGGGGGGCTAGTTGTACATTCCAGGTTCGCACGGGGCAAGTCAGTGATGAGCCAGTCACCGGCCAACCACTGGTTAGTCTTTGTGTCTGTCATTCCAGTTACCTGAGCTCATTGCGCCTGTGGCACCCGGAATTCTTGTAATACAGAAAGATGCACCCACCACTCCCTTCAAGTCAATTCCAGCTCGTGGCAACCCAACGTAAGGTTTCTTACGCTAAATCTTAAGGGGCCTCGGTAGTCTCCTCCTCCTCCCACAGTATGAACCCCTAACCTTGCTGCCAGAAGCCCAACACTTACCCGACAGATGTGCGATGATGACGAGCTCCAAGGAACCCTTCTATGGAAAGGCCATTAGAAGAGCCACTGGGTCACAGATGACCCCTGAGAAACCACTGCCGGAAGCGGACAAAGGAAGTGGTACATCCCCAGTACCTGCATGTCAGTTTCACTTCCCCGCAGAGCAGGGCCTGAGACAAGAATTAATTTATGGAGACGATCCCAGAAACTACCGACAAGACCGTGGCAGAGTGAGACAGAGAAAGGAAGAGAGCCAATGCAGAACATGATGAGCCGCTTCCTCCTGAGGCCGCTGCAGCTGAAGCTCACAGGGGAAGTCAGGGGAGGGTGTGGAGCCCCATCAACGTTGCCCCACATGGAGTTGAGGAAGCTGGGCCATTTATCCACCAAGCGCCATTTAACATCGGTTGTGGGACACTTCCCAGAATTCCTGTCTGCCCGGGGATCCAACACTGTCCTGTTCTTCCTCTGAGCCCAGGAGGAAGCCATGGCAGCACACAAGAAGTGGGGGGGGGGCACGAAGACAAGAACACATGGCTCTGAGTGCCCATGGCGTCAGCACCGAAAAGCTCCCCCTAGCTAGCGTCATGGAAATCCAGGGGAAGTCTTCTCATGCTTGAAGGACTTGGCCGTGATAATTGAGTGAGAAGCACTTTAAAAGGTGTCTTTGGGACCAGACTATCAGGTGGTCAATCCTTATAGATTAACACTCCATTTTGAAGTTGGATTGAAAGGTCAATTGAGTTGACTTATGGAGTTTTAACTTATCTAGATCCTGCCGCAAAGATCTAATTCATTTGA